>OU342740.1:73922307-74082473 GCA_910589775.1 Avena eriantha
AAAGAACACATATGCAATGACTCTAGTGCTAGTTTAGGATAAGAACACACATGCAATGACTCTAGTGTATCCATATGTGGTTATTGGAAAAAACAAACATGCAATGACTCTAGTGGATCCATATGTGGTTTATGAAAAGAACACACATGTAATGACATTGGTGGATCCATGTGTTTTATGAAAAGAACATACATCCAATGACTCTGGTGGATCGATATGTGGTCTGTGATGCAAGGACTCTAGTGGTTGTTTATGAAAAGAACATACATGCAATGACTCTAGTGGATCCATATGTAGGTCATGAAAAGAACATACATGCAATGACTCTGGTGGATCCATATGTGGTTTGTGAGAAGAACACACATGCTATGACTCTAGTGATAATTTCATGAAAAGAACACACATGAAATGACTCTAGTGTTGGTTTAGTGATAAGAACACACATGCAATGACTCAAGTGGATCCATATGTGGTTCATGAAAAGAACATGCATGCAACGACATTAGTGGATCCATGTGGTTTGTGGAAATAATTGACATGCAATGACTCTGGTGGATCCATATGTGGTTTGTGAAAAGAACACACATTTAATGAGTCTAGTGCTAGTTTATGAAAAGAACATACATGCAATGACTCTAGTGAATCCATATGTGGTTCATGAAAAGAACACACATGCAAGGTTTATGTGGTTTGTGAAAAGAACACACGTGCAATGACTCTAGTGCTAGTTTCATGAAGAACACACATGCAATGACTCAAGTGCTAGTTTTGTGAAAAGAACACACATGCAATGACTCTAGTGGATCCATATGTGGTTCATGAAAAGAACACACATGCAATGAAATTGGTGGATCCTTGTGGTTTGTGGAAAGAGTAGACATGCAATGACTTTGGTAGATCCATATGTGGTTTGTGAAAAGAACACACATGCAATGACTCTAGTGCTGGTTTATGAAAAGAACATACATGCAATGACTCTAGTGGATCCATATGAGGTTCATGAAAAGAACACACATGTAATGACTCTGGTGGATCCATATGTGGTTTGTGAAAAGAACACACATGCAATGACATTGGTTGATCCATGTTGTTTGTGGAAAAGAACATACATGAAATGACTCTAGTGGATCCATATGTTGTTTGTGAAAAGAACACACAAACAATGACATTGGTGGATCCATATCCGGTTCATGAAAAGTACACACATACAATGACTCTAGTGGATCCATATGTGGTTTGTAAAAAGAACACACATGCAATGAAATTGGTTGATCCATGTGGTTTGTGGAAAAGAACATACATGCAATGACTCTAGTGGATCCATATGTGGTTTGTGAAAAGAACACAAATGCAATGACATTGGTTGATCCATAAGTGGTTTGTGAAAAGAACATACATGCAATGACTCCTATGGATCCATATGTGGTTTGTGAAAAGAACACACATGCAATGACATTGGTTGATCCATGTGTTTTATGAAAAGAACATACATGCAATGACTCTGGTGGATCCATATGTGGTTTGTGAAAAGAACACATATGCAATGACATTGCTTGATCCATTTGTTTAATGAAGAGAACATACATGCAATGACTCTGGTGGATCCATATGTGGTTTGTGAAAAGAACACATATGCAATGACTCTAGGATAGTTTAGGATAAGAACACACATGCAATGACTCTAGTGTATCCATATGTGGTTATTGGAAAAAACAAACATGCAATGACTCTAGTAGAGCCATATGTGGTTTATGAAAAGAACACACATGTAATGACATTGGTGGATCCATGTGTTTTATGAAAAGAACATACATCCAATGACTCTGGTGGATTGATATGTGGTTTGTGATGCAATGACTCTAGTGCTGGTTTATGAAAAGAACATACATGCAATGACTCTAGTGGATCCATATGTAGGTCATGAAAAGAACATACATGCAATGACTGTAGTGCTAGTTTCATAAAAAGAACACACATGAAATGACTCTAGTATTGGTTTAGTGATTAGCACACACATGAAATGACTCTAGTGGATCCATATGGGGTTCATGAAAAGAACACACATGCAATGGCCTTGGTTTATGTCGTTTGTGAAAAGAACACACATGCAATGACTCTAGTTCTAGTTTCATGAAAAGAACACACATGCAATGACTCAAGTGCTAGTTTTGTGAAAAGAACACACATGCAATGACTCTAGTGGTTCCATATGTGGTTCATGAAAAGAACACACATGCAATAAAATTGGTGGATCCTTGTGGTTTGTGGAAAGAGTAGATATGCAATGACTTTGGTAGATCCATATGTGGTTTGTGAAAAGAACACACATGCAATGACTCTAATGTTGGTTTATGAAAAGAACATACATGCAATGACTCTAGTGGATCCATATGAGGTTCATGAAAAGAACACACATGCAATGACTCTGGTGGATCCATATGTGGTTTGTGAAAAGAACACACATGTAATGACATTGGTTGATCCATGTGGTTTGTGGAAAAGAACATACGTGCAATGACTCTAGTGGATCCATATGTGGTTTGTGAAAAGAACACACATGCAATGACAGTGGTTGATCCATATGTGGTTCATGAAGAGTACACACATGGAATGACTCTGGTGGATCGATATGTGGTTTGTAAAAAGAACACACATGCAATGACATTGGTTGATCCATGTGGTTTGTGGAAAAGAACATACATGCAATGACTCTAGTGGATCCATATGTGGTTTGTGAAAAGAATACAAATGCAATGACATTGGTCGATCCATAAGTGATTTGCGAAAAGAACATACATGCAATGACTCCTGTGGATCCATATGTGGTTTGTGAAAAGAACACACATGCAATGACATTGGTTTATCCATGTGTTTTATGAAAAGAACATACATACAATGACTTTGGTGGATCCATCTGTGGTTTGTGAAAAGAACACATATACAATGACACTGGTTGATCCATTTGTTTTACGAAGAGAACATACATGCAATGACTCTGGTGGATCCATATGTGGTTTGTAAAAAGAACACATATGCAATGACTCTATTGCTAGTTTAGGATAAGAACACACATGCAATGACTCTAGTGTATCCATATGTGGTTAATGGAAAAAACCAGACATGCAATGACTCTAGTGGATCCATATGTGGTTCATGAAAACAACACACATGTAATGACATTGGTGGATCCATGTGTTTTATGAAAAGAACATACATCGACTCTGTGGATCGATATGTGGTTTGTGATGCAATGACTCTAGTGCTGGTTTATGAAAAGAACATACATGCAATGACTCTTGTGGATCCATATGTAGGTCATGAAAAGAACACACATGGAATGACTCTGGTGGATCCATATGTGGTTTGTGAAAAGAACACACATACAATGACTCTAGTGCTAGTTTCATGAAAAGAACACACATGAAATGACTCTAGTGTTGGTTTAGTGATAAGAACACACATGCAATGACTCCAGTGGATCCATATGTGGTTCCTGAAAAGAACATGCATGCAACGACATTAGTGGATCCATGTGGTTTGTGGAAAGAATTGACATGCAATGACTCTGGTGGATCCATATGTGGTTTGTGAAAAGAACACACATTTAATGAGTCTAGTGCTGGTTTATGAAAAGAACATACATGCAATGACTCTAGTGGATCCATATGTGGTTCATGAAAAGAACACACATGCAAGGTTTATGTCGTTTGTGAAAAGAACACACATGCAATGACTCTAGTGCTAGTTTCATGAAGAACACACATGCAATGACTCAAGTGCTAGTTTTGTGAAAAGAACACACATGCAATGACTCTAGTGGATCCATATGTGGTTCATGAGAAGAACACACATGCAATGAAATTGGTGGATCCTTGTGGTTTGTGGAAAGAGTAGACATGCAATGACTTTGGTAGATCCATATGTGGTTTGTGAAAAGAACACACATGCAATGACTCTAGTGCTGGTTTATGAAAAGAACATACATGCAATGACTCTAGTGGATCCATATGAGGTTCATGAAAAGAACACACATGTAATGACTCTGGTGGATCCATATGTGGTTTGTGAAAAGAACACACATGCAATGACATTGGTTGATCCATGTTGTTTGTGGAAAAGAACATACATGCAATGACTCTAGTGGATCCATATGTTGTTTGTGAAAAGAACACACAAACAATGACATTGGTGGATCCATATCTGGTTCATGAAAAGTACACACATACAATGACTCTAGTGGATCCATATGTGGTTTGTAAAAAGAACACACATGCAATGAAATTGGTTGATCCATGTGGTTTGTGGAAAAGAACATACATGCAATGACTCTAGTGGATCCATATGTGGTTTGTGAAAAGAACACAAATGCAATGACATTGGTTGATCCATAAGTGGTTTGTGAAAAGAACATACATGCAATGACTCCTATGGATCCATATGTGGTTTGTGAAAAGAACACACATGCAATGACATTGGTTGATCCATGTGTTTTATGAAAAGAACATACATGCAATGACTCTAGTGGATCCATATGTGGTTTGTGAAAAGAACACATATGCAATGACATTGGTTGATCCATTTGTTTAATGAAGAGAACATACATGCAATGACTCTGGTGGATCCATATGTGGTTTGTGAAAAGAACACATATGCAATGACTCTAGGCTAGTTTAGGATAAGAACACACATGCAATGACTCTAGTGTATCCATATGTGGTTATTGGAAAAAACAAACATGCAATGACTCTAGTAGAGCCATATGTGGTTTATGAAAAGAACACACATGTAATGACATTGGTGGATCCATGTGTTTTATGAAAAGAACATACATCCAATGACTCTGGTGGATTGATATGTGGTTTGTGATGCAATGACTCTAGTGCTGGTTTATGAAAAGAACATACATGCAATGACTCTAGTGGATCCATATGTAGGTCATGAAAAGAACATACATGCAATGACTGTAGTGCCAGTTTCATAAAAAGAACACACATGAAATGACTCTAGTATTGGTTTAGTGATAAGCACACACAAGCAATGACACCAGTGGATCCATATGTGGTTCATGAAAAGAACACACATGAAATGACTCTAGTGTTGGTTTAGTGATAAGCACAGACATGCAATGACTCCAGTGGATCCATATGTGGTTCATGAAAATAACATACATGCAACGACATTGGTGGATCCATGTGGTTTGTGGAAAGAATAGACATGCAATGACTCTGGTGGATCCATATGTGGTTTGTGAAAAGAACACACATTTAATGACTCTAGTGCTGGTTTATGAAAAGAACATACATGCAATGACTCTAGTGGATCCATATGGGGTTCATGAAAAGAACACACATGCAATGGCCATGGTTTATGTGGTTTGTGAAAAGAACACACATGCAATGACTCTAGTTCTAGTTTCATGAAAAGAACACACATGCAATGACTCAAGTGCTAGTTTTGTGAAAAGAACACACATGCAATGACTCTAGTGGTTCCATATGTGGTTCATGAAAAGAACACACATGCAATAAAATTGGTGGATCCTTGTGGTTTGTGGAAAGAGTAAATATGCAATGACTTTGGTAGATCCATATGTGGTTTGTGAAAAGAACACACATGCAATGACTCTAATGTTGGTTTATGAAAAGAACATACATGCAATGACTCTAGTGGATCCATATGAGGTTCATGAAAAGAACACACATGCAATGACTCTGGTGGATCCATATGTGATTTGTGAAAAGAACACACATGTAATGACATTGGTTCATCCATGTGGTTTGTGGAAAAGAACATACGTGCAATGACTCTAGTGGATCCATATGTGGTTTGTGAAAAGAACACACATGCAATGACAGTGGTTGATCCATATGTGGTTCATGAAGAGTACACACATGGAATGACTCTGGTGGATCCATATGTGGTTTGTAAAAAGAACACACATGCAATGACATTGGTTGATCCATGTTGTTTGTGGAAAAGAACATACATGAAATGACTCTTGTGGATCCATATATGGTTTCTGAAAAGAACACAAATGCAATGACATTGGTCGATCCATAAGTGGTTTGTGAAAAGAACATACATGCAATGACTCCTGTGGATCCATATGTGGTTTGTGAAAAGAACACACATGCAATGACATTGGTTTATCCATGTGTTTTATGAAAAGAACATACATACAATGACTTTGGTGGATCTATCTGTGGTTTGTGAAAAGAACACATATACAATGACATTGGTTGATCCATTTGTTTTACGAAGAGAACATACATGCAATGACTCTGGTGGATCCATATGTGGTTTGTAAAAAGAACACATATGCAATGACTCTAGTGCTAGTTTAGGATAAGAACACACATGCAATGACTCTAGTGTATCCATATGTGGTTAATGGAAAAAAACAGACATGCAATGACTCTAGTGGATCCATATGTGGTTCATGAAAACAACACACATGTAATGACATTGGTGGATCCATGTGTTTTATGAAAAGAACATACATCGACTCTGTGGATCGATATGTGGTTTGTGATGCAATGACTCTAGTGCTGGTTTATGAAAAGAACATACATGCAATGACTCTTGTGGATCCATATGTAGGTCATGAAAAGAACACACATGGAATGACTCTGGTGGATCCATATGTGGTTTGTGAAAAGAACACACATGCAATGACTCTAGTGCTAGTTTCATGAAAAGAACACACATGCAATGACTATAGTGTTGGTTTAGTGATAAGAACACACATGCAATGACTCCAGTGGATCCATATGTGGTTCCTGAAAAGAACATGCATGCAATGACATTTGTGGATCCATTTGGTTTGTGGAAAGAATAGACATGTAATGACTCTGGTGGATCCATATATGATTTGTGAAAAGAACACACATGCAATGACTCTAGTGCTGGTTTATGAAAAGAATATACATGCAAAGACTGTAGTGGATCCATATGTGGTTCATGAAAAGAACACACATGGAATGACTCTAGTACTAGATTCATGAAAAGAACACACATCCAATGACTCTAGTGCTAGTTTCATGCAAAGAACACACATGCAATGACTCTAGTGCTAGTTTCATGAAAAGAACACACATGCAATGACTCTAGTGGATCCATGTGTGGTTCATGAAAAGAACACACATGCAATGAAATTGGTGGATCCATGTGGTTTGTGGAAAGAGTAGACATGCAATGTCTCTGGTAGATCCATATGTGGTTTATGAAAACAACATACATGCAATGACTAGTGGATCCATATGTGGTTCATGAAAAATAAACACATGCAATGTCTCTGGTGGATCCATATGTGGTTTGTGAAAAGAACACACATGCAATGAAATTGGTTAATCCATGTGGTTTGTGGAAAATAACATACATGCAATGACTCTAGTGGATCCATATGTGGTTTGTTTAAGAACACGCATGCAATGAGATTGGTTGATCCATATGTGGTTTGTGAAAATAACATACATGTAATGACTCTAGTGGATCCATATGTGGTTTGTGAAAAGAACACACATGCAATGACATTGGTTGATCTATGTGCTTTATAAAAAGAACATACATGCAATGACTCTGGTGGATCCATATGTGGTTTGTGAAAACAACACACATGCAATTACATTGGTTGATCCATGTGTTTTATGAAAAGAACATACATGCAATGACTCTAGTGGATCCGTATGTGGTTTATGAAAAGAACACACGTGCAATGACTCTAGTGCTAGTTTAGGATAAGAACACACATGCAATGACTCTAGTGGATCCATATGTGGTTAATGGAAAGAACATACATGCAATGACTCTAGAGGATCCATATGTAGTTAATGAAAAGAACACACATGCAATGACATTGGTGGATCCATGTGTTTTATGAATACTACATACATGCGATGACTTGGTGGATCCATATGTGGTTTGTGAAAAGAACACACATGCAATGACTCTAGTGCTTGTTTATGAAAAGAACATAAATGCAATGACTCTAGTGGATCCATATGTGGTTCATGAAAAGGACACACATGTAGTGGATCCAAGTGGTGGTTTATGAAAAGAACACCACATGCAATGACTTTGGTTGTGGTTTATTAGAAGGACACATATTGCAATGACACTAGTGGTGGTTTATGAAAAGAACACACACGAAAAGGCAACTGGTGGATCCATGTGGTTTATGAAAAGGACACACATGCAGTGATTCTATTCATGGTTTATGAAAAGAATACAACATGCAAATGACACTGGTTGATCCATGTGGTTTAGTACGAAACATGCATTTTCCATTTCTTAAAGGAACACACATGCCTACTCTTTCTATTTTCTATTTGAATCCCTTATTCTGTCTTGCCCTTGGTTTTTTGATACTACTTAGTTTTCCCTCTCTCTCGATCACAAATATCACAAAAGCCCAAACGTATGCTCACTCTGGGTGCTACGCCCTGATTGGCTGGCACAGATGTCACGCGGATCATGCCCACCAACCGTGGATCCTCCGTGATCCAACGGGCAGGATAACCCCTCCCTTCTCCACTTTTTTTATGCAGGGTCTATCTGTGCCACCTCTCTATCCGTGCCACCGATACTTTATCACCATATACAAGTGAAAATCCATCTAAATAAAATAAATGATCATATTTCGAAGAAGCTATCGTCTTCGTCTTCCGGTTTGTCCTCGTCTTTGTCAATGCCATGGTCCTTGCCATCGCCGCCGTCAGTGTCCTCCTCTGATGACTTAACACCACCCCCTTCCTCGTATAAGCATGATATCTCCTTGTCGGATTCCTTCTCCTCCTCCTCTTCATAGTCCCACGGGTCCACGCCACTCTCCTCCGGTTCTGCCTCCAACTGATCGATGAACGCTTCCTCATTGTCCGAGTCGGACTCATCCAAATAGCTGTCTCCTCTCTTCTTCCTGGTTTTCTTCTTATTCCTCTTCATGTCTGTACTCGCTGGTGCAACACGCGCCCCCATCCTGGCTGCTTCTTTGCACTCGTCCGTCCCTGCAGGTACCCCACGCTCCTCCCGCGCGGCCGGTACGAGCTTCGATGTTGCGGTGTCCTCGAGTGTCGATGCCGATGGATCCTGGCGCGGTCGGACACGACGTGCTGCCTCAGTAGGTGACTGGTGAGCGCGAACGATGTAGCAAAGAGCTGGGGATGCATGACGGTTAGTGGATGGCTTGGACCTGCCATTGCCATGGCAAGGGGGCATCGTGCTCGAGGAAGTTGTTTCGAATGGTCGATGACGGGTACACAGAGTTGGGTGCCGATCTGATCAAGGATGAGCAGCGGTTTCGTTTGTCATGTAAAAGCATGCATTTGTCGATTATTAAAAAAATGTAATATCTCGTGTACTGAACATAATTTGATCACAACAAAAGTGGCACAGCGTATTCTAGACTCATAAAAGTTGCTCGCGTCATTGCACGTGACACATGCACGCAGGACGTGCACGCCGATGCCCGTGATTACCACTCGGCTCCACTCATTTTTTAAGGGTAAGCTCGCACTCCTCTTATTATATACTGGATGTTAGGTGGCGCCGAAGACCATTGAACTGTCCATCGCAGTAAAGACAAGTCACAACGATTTGCTATGCCTGCCTCCCTGGCTTCTTTGAGAAGGTAGACCATACACGGCGGTCTTGTATAATAGTAGTAGTACTACTGGACCCCGGCCTGTACTCTTTGACTCTTCTCCCACATAATCACTATCTTCTTCCTCCTGCCGCCACCTCCCTCCCCCTGCAAGCCATGGCTCCCCTGAGGAGAGGCCGGTCGACCATCCTCGCGGAGAAAGAGGAGAGAGCTTGCTGTGAGGCACTTCTTGCTACCAGCCCCTCAAGCCCCCCTCTCACCGAGGCCCAATCTCTCCCGACAATGGTGCCGAATGTTCTAGCAAGCGAGGGCTCCTCCCGGTAGGTTCTTCTTGTTCTACTTCTTCTCCATCTCCTTCTCCATCATGATCCTATTCAGCTTCTTCTTGTTTTTTTCTTCTTCTTGCTCTTCCTCTTCTATGTATTACAGGCCGGCTATGGAGCCAGAATCCACCACGATGGAGGTGTTGCAGGACCCATTCGGTACCGTTCTACGTCTCAGCGAGGTAGCAAATCTCCACACTATTATTTCTGTGAGTTATGATGTGGATTTCTCAGATCGTGTCCACCCCGCATTGGTTTTTTTCTTCTTTTGTGAGTTGTATTAGTTTTCATGCTTATGACTGGATATCTTGGTATTTCCTTAATACTACTGTTCATAGATTCAATATGGATTTTTTTGTAATTAGGATTAGTTTATCGTTGTTATGAATAGATCCCTAGGTCCATTTTTAACACTGCTGTCCATAGATTCAACAGGGATTTTTTGATCTATATTAATATTCACCTGGAACCTAGAGTGTAATTATAGAATTTATATTTCAATTAACATGAACAATGCAGCGATCGAAGGCCGAGTATCATGACAAGGTGGCCGCGATCAGTGCCAAGATTGACAACCAACATGAACTTGCACGCTCCCTCACCCAAGCTAATCAGAGCCTACACAAGCAATTATCTGTGCAGAAGGAGATCTCGCTAGATTTTGCGCGTGATATCGTGAGGCTACAGAAAGTGCTCAACCGTAACTTGAACAGGCAAGAACAGGCCATCAAGATAATCAACGAGCTCATGGAGGAGAAGAAGAATCTCGTGGAAAGGTGCATCCTCCCGCAGGATGAAGTTACCAAGGCAATTAGAGGACGCGTCGAGGAAACCAAGGCTGCCATCCAAGGCTACCATGACAGGAACCATTGCCTGGATGTAGTGAAAGAGATGAAGGCAAACATGAGCAGAGGGATCACCATACTCGAGGGTGCTCGGAAAGAGAACGAGGAGCTAAGGGCTTGTTTGGAGGCATATCGGAGCAATGCCAAAGTCTGATTCCCGTTAGAGGGGGCACGAATATCAGTTCGTGCTCCACTTTTTTTGTAATATTTTGTTCAGGGAGCAATTCCCTAAGTCTGCTTCCCATTATAGGATGCAATAAGAATCCTAGGGAAACTCCCTATCTATCTGGACATGTGTAGGTGTTCATGTTCATGAATGGACACCATGCGCTCTTTCCATGATGTATCTGGACATGGTTTTCTGCATTATGAGTTTGCCACTAGCCCACTACTATTTGGTGACATTAGAAAAAAAAACCACAGCAGACTAAACTACAGATAAACCTTATTTGTTTTTGAAATTGAAATTATGATAGTGCCACTAGTCGATTCATAAAATGTTGATTAGTCCTAGATTGCTTCTTCCTTGAAATTATGATAGTGCCACTAGTCAATTTAGTTAATTATGGAAACTAACCAGCTTGTACTGGTGAACTGAACAAACCATACTGTGTATTTTTGTTGTAGGGAAAGAGGCGAAAGCTCAACCAGGACCTAGCGAACTGGCTAAATGACAAGATAGCCATCCAAAGGGAGAAGTAGAATTCCCAAAAACCTAGCATTTAACCACCTGTGCGCTAAAGTCGCGGTCCTTTTTGACAAGAGTCAGGAACTGAAGGAGGTAAACGCTGGCTGGGTGATGCTTCACAGGGACGGTTGCACCTCAGCTAGGAAGCAGACGGAGATCATGAAAGGGATCTTGAAGGAAAATTGTATGGCTACGGACCAACTTCTCGAATCCATGACGGAGAGCTGGAACCTGTAGGTGGCGCACAACAAAGTATTGAAGGAGCTGGCCGATCTTAGGGAGGAAAACAAGCAGCTCCAGGCCAGGCTCACTTGAACCCAACATATGTCTATTTAGTATTGAACTGCCTGGTTTATCCTCTGCAGTGGTGATTTTGTAAACGTAAACTTAACTCTATGCACGATATGTGTGTTCATCTGAAATTAATTTTCTCGAGAATTGAGTTTGTCTTATTTAAGAAAGCGCAACTGCAAGTCTTACAGTTAACTAGTTTCATGAATTGGCACAACATAAATTATTCATCTCGAATTTCCTTTATCCACTGTAGTCTGTCCTTGGTCACCCTCGCGCGCCTTCTTTAGTTCCTTCAACAGATCCGCAATGCAGTACTCTAGCTTCTTCTTGTCTTCCCTCAGCTGATCCCTCTCCCTTTCTGCATTATGAATCAGCAACCTGTGACTATCCTGAAGTTTCTTTGTAGTTCCAAAAACCAAGCTCCCATTGATTCTGTCACTTAGTTCTGACTACAAATTCTTGATTTCTTGTTCTAGCTCCTTATTTCGTACCGACAACTTTTAAATTTTTTTAGCTGCATCACAAGCATTAGTAAATCTCCCCAACCTTTCCAACTCATACATCTCCCATAATTGTGCCAAACATTTCTTAAGTGCATCTGGCCACTCAAGATCCACCCACTCTACTGCTTTACACACCGGGCCAACCTAAAAACACACACACTATATATAGTGTTATGAACATACACGATACATTTTTCTTCATGTCACCGTTGCAAATAATGTAAACAAACCTGATTTGTACAGCCCTAAAACCTTCTCCCAGTGTTACTGCTTTCGAATGCAACATATCTTCTTAGTTTTAAGCCATGGTCACATGGTACCTCTCCATCGAGATCTAGGCCCTCCCATTCGGAGTCGTAGATTGTCCATGGTACCTATAGGTAATCGCAAAGCTAGAATTGAACATGGTTGCATGCACATATGGAGCTCAGATTGAGAGATTTACCAATGCCTAACCCTATCCCGAGAAAATAGAGGAACTCACATCGTGGAAGGAATACTCGATGTCGGAGAGAAGGCTGTCGCTGCTCGACTAGTCGTCCTCGTCGTTCCAGGACAGCATGGCGAATGCGTCGTCACCGGCGACGGTGTCGGCGTCGGTGAGGAGAGAGATAGAGAGAGAGAGAGAGCGAGATAAAGAGAGAGTGCGGCCCTTCTACCGCTGCAACAATGACTAAATTGGCATGTTACAATAGTTTAATGGATACCATGCCCTTTCCCCGGATTACTGTCTCCTGCCTAATATGGTTTCTCTTCAGACATTCTTATTTCAAATAATAAACCTATACTCCCTCCATCCCAATTTCATTGCCTAAGGAAAACATACCAATATATTACATCATCTAAAGAAACAAAATCATGTCAACTACAAGGTACTTATGCATCACTTGTTCAGTCATGGTTTCACAAAACATTACATTACAATCTCTCAATAAACATAATCACAGAAACAAGTATATTAAATCATCTAAAGAAAGAAAATCATGTCAACTACAAGGTACTTATGCATCACTTGTTCCGTCATGGTTTCACAAAACATTATATTATAATCTCTTAACAAACATAATCACAGAAACAAGTATTATTACATAAACTCACGAAACAAAATCATGTAAACTACAAGTTATTTACGCATCACTTATCGAGTCATGGTTTCAAAAAATATCACATTACAATCTCTCATCAAACATAATCACAAAAACAAGTATATTACATCAACTCAAGAAACAAAATCATGTCGACTACAATGTACTTACGCATCACTTGTCTAGTCATGGTTTCACAAAACATTACATTACAATCTCTCAACAAACAAAATAACAGAAACAAGTACAATACATCATCTCATGAAACATAATCATGTCAACTACAATATATTTATGCATCACTTGTCCAATCATGGTTTCACAAAACATTACATTACAATTCCCAACGAACATAATAACAGAAACAAGTACAACATTTCATCTAAAGAAACATAATCATGTACTTATGTCTTATTACAACAATGATGGTTTCAGTGAGTGACATGTCCGAAAATCTCAACAGCTCGCACAACACTATATCGCAATCTCTCAACAAAGATAATCATAGAAACACAGTCTAAATGCAACAACAGTCAATGTTACAAATACAGGCAGGGAACCCCGCGGTCCATATGACAAGCCTAGGGTAGAAGCTCTCATCGGATCTCATCAACGTCGACCACCTCATTCTGTTCAACCACTACAGGGGCCTCTACATCAACTATAACCTGTTCAACAACCTCAGAAATGGTACCAAGGAAGAACAGCTTCCTGGTTCGCTTCTTTCATCGCATAATCCACATAAGATCTTCAGTATCCAAAATATCTATGAGTTGCTGCTTCTTATGATGCCACCAACAGATTTGTGCCATCTGCTTAGGGCCAATACTGATTTCCTTACCGATCATCTCTCTCAAATTTATGTTTTTGGAATCGACAATGATCTCCATAGTACATGACAAAAATGGCTTATTAACCCCCTCATTAAGTTTTTCCATGTATGAATCCACCTCTAAGCATATACTGAACTTATCTAGATCAACATCTATTGGTCAGTAGTCTCTAGCGGACGAAGCTCTGGCAGCAAGATCTCCAGCTTCTGCATACATATCATCAATCATCACTTCAAATTTCACCTTACGATCAGCTGCACAACACTCCCAAACCATTTGAAGCTCATGAGAGTGTTCAATTTGCTGATAGGTATCATTCATGTTGCGCCACAACAATTTTTGTCCTCTGTCTAGAACCCCAGGGAATCCTAGCAGCAAGCATATCTACTAACTACGAAATAGACACAATCTCTTTGCAATTCACAAGTAGATGCACATCTTGCCCGAACACAACCCTCTTGCAACCAAAATCAAGTTTTGCAGTGTACTGGCGAACATGAACTGTGAACTCATATAGGTCCCTTGTATCAAAGGTGTGCCTAATTTGATTAAAAAGGGGAACTTTTCAGTTCATTCAATTCTATTATGCCGTAACTAATCTACTTGTAAGATAAGGCACAAATAAGGAAAATTCACCTCTCGCTCTTCTCCTATGTTTTTTTCTTCGAGATCTAGGTGCCGCATCAACCCATCCGAGCCGAACAATCCGCCGTCGGTCTTGCTTTTCTCTTCAACCCGCTGCTCATAGGTACCTTGGGAGCAGAATCCTTGCTGACCTCCTAGCTAACCAGGGCTGAAGACCTCGTCTCTGCTTCGCGTTGAGCCTCATACTCTGGCCCTGATGGACCCGAATCAGTCAGTGACGTAGCTACAACCTTCGCCTTGCAAGACATGCTGGGCCGCTGCCGCCGAATTCAGTGTCAGGGGAGGGAGAAAAAAGGTCCTCCACCACTGGCAGATTCAGAGTCGGGGAAGGGAACAAAAAGGACCGCCACCGCCGTAGCCAAATTCAGTGTCGAGAGTTAGGAAAGTATAGTAATGGATTTGCCCCTACGAGACATGCAGGGTGGCTAAGAAGAGTGACTGCAGAAGAAGGGGTACATCAGGAACTAGTGTAACGAAATATCCTGACTTAACGGGCGCGATTTGAAAATATTGAGTTTGGCCATCATTCACTCGAAACACCCCTCTCACCAATTGGCGCTCCAACTTTTTGAATCGCGGTGATTAAAATCAACTTGGGTACTGCGGTGCACTGACGTCTCAACTTTCAGGCAGCAAAATGATATTCTCGATGTGAGGCCCATACAGAGACGACATGGCACTGTAGACTATAGTCATCCACGGTTTCTCGCGGCTTGGGGCACCGTGGACATACGATGCGACATCATAGGCCTTAGATGGGTCGAGATGCTAGCGTAAAGTATACGACGGTTCATCACGGACAATACACATGTTCTCGCAGGCGTATATTCGTGTTGCCAGCCTAGCCTATAGATGTTCGAATTATTTCTCGAACAGGTAGCCATATTATCTCTTTATGATGGGGCTTTATCTGCTCAGATACCTCATTATTCTTTCCTACTCTCTCTTCTTTCTCTCTTCTCGAGTAGTTTTGCATTCTGTTTCGTTATCTCTCTCATCATGCTCTTCGATACATGTCGCCATGGCCTGCCCATGCTTCTTCCTCTTCGGTAGCAGAGCTCATGCCCTGTTTGTCGTGTCGTAAGCCGTCATATTTATTATCTCTGGCTTCGCTGCCTCTTTCGTTTTCTCGTAAAAAGGTTTCTCACGCTTTTTCTCTATTCATACTGAATATTTTTCCATGGCGCGCTGTCCTCAACAAGGGAAATCTGATGATTGTGTGTGTGGTTCGTATGCGAAATGCATGAGATCATCGTGCGCGATAGGTACATCGTGTTTTAATGCATTTGCATCTTTTGTGTTTTTACTGCTACATCATTCTTTTCGTCTAACGTTTTCCCTCTTTATTCGTCTCTGAAACAGGTTCGCTCTTCTCAGTTACGGTATGCGTGAATAGAGTTAGCTACGATCGCCTAACCGTGTTCGTCGATGTTGGCTCTCTCATGTTTCTTTGACGGTAAGTTCTATTTACTTTCATTTGTTTGTACTCTATTCCATGTTGTGTAAGAAGTTCTGATGGTTCCTCTGTGCGTCTTAGGTTTCTTTCTGACAAAAACATGGATGTCACTCTTCCGGCTTGAATTTGGCCTTTTTCGTCGTCTTGTGGTTCATCGACCTCATCGACAGCTGGAATTTTTGTTTTCTTCATGACTCTCCTTTAGGGTTATACATCTGCCGTTTCTACCAACTGCACTTTCATGAGGTAATAACTTGCTGTATTTGGAGTGCTTCATCGCCTATTCTCGGATGTTTTCCCGTTTTGTTTATAAGAGTCTTAGACTACTGTGTTTTATGTCGTACTGATGTTCTTTTTTCTGTTCTCCTTGGCATCCATCAGGATTCGGCTACGGGATCGGCCTCTGCAGCGTCCACGTGTTCCTTAGAATTGGTAAACGCTTGATAGATTTAGATCTATTTTTCTTTCTAAAGCTGGTTATTACGTTCAATTGGTCTCATTGTTTAATCCTTCCCACTGTCTTTGTACATTTCAGTGCCAGTGTTTGCCAAAGATATAGTAGTTTGTTTGTTGTGGAGGTTGTGCACGTAAATGTTGCTGAGGTGTTTTATCACCTAATGGTCTCATACAGAAAGTAGGAAAATTACAGCAGAGGACTTAATCCAAGGAGAAGCGATGATAGAAAGTGTAATGGAACGGAAATATGCCGTAGGATAGGATTAGTAGACTTTATTTTTAACAATTTGTTGGTCGTCATCTGTGTGTAAATAAAATCATGTATATATGTGAAATAAACCATCGTTGAGATTAACGTATTTTTCTGTGAAATTTCTATGGTGTATACATTTGTACTATATTCTAAAGCCTACCATGATCTCTACCTTTTATTGTATTCTTTTCATGCGCGCATTATCTGGTGTATTTAGTCAACATAACGTGTGGATGTTTTATGTCGTCTCAATGATATCATCTCTTTGTGAGGTCATTTCACCTCGAAACTAGACGTACATGCGGCGTGGCTTTTCGTGAGTGTAGTTGACACTCCTTATCTGTTTACTCTTCACCTTGCTATCCTCAGACCATAACCGTTGGAACTTTTACTCTTCCCGCTCTTCTACTCTTACCCTCACAATTGTCCGACCATAAACATTGACCCTCTTCCTCTGCTCGCTCTTCAGCTCTTGCCCTTGCCATAGCCCTACCATACAAGTTGCCACTTTACCTCTGCTTGCTCTTCCCTTCACCCTCCGTTAGTCCTTTATTTTTTCCTTTGACTTCCATCTCTGTTCGAAAAAGTTGGCATTCTTTCTCCGTCCACTCTTCTCCTCAACACTATTCGATCGTAACAATTTTCACTGTTCTTTTGTCCACTCTTTCCTTCAGCACTACACCATACAATTTTTTTTGTTCAATGTCTCTCATGACAGGGTCGTCTCTTAGTCGTGATGTTGTGCAAGAACATTTGCTGGCTTCTACTCATGCATCTAGACCAAGCCTCCCATTTGTTTACAACAGGAAGCGATGCACGGTCATCGCTACCGTCAGTATGGTACTATCTTAGAGGAAGACACGCGTACAATGTTTCACCTTGCTCCTACGGCGAGCTCCCTCGACAGTCCTTGTGGACAAGCCATTCAGACAACATACTAGCGATTGCGCGAGCAGACAAGAACAGATGCCAACCGGCCCGGAAGAGACAACATCTAGACAATGTGTAGTTTAGGATGAAGACTTGGACATTGCCGTCATTCTTCTCACTCTCGCGGAAGCAACTCCTAAGATTACCAAAGCTTGAGAGTTATTAATATTGTTCTCACGCCTGTTTTCATCTTCTTATTTTGTTTCTTTTGGTGTAAATACATGAAACACTCGACTTTAGCATTTAAAAAAGAATTACTTCCAACGTATGTCCAAGAAGCACAGTTTGTTTTTCGTCTGCTATTAGTGGTTCAAATTTGTATGCAGTTGTACGTGTATGTGGGTATGCCTATGGTCCATTTTATTTTGATAAGTGTTCTCCGATACTTTTTTGGGCCATAACAACATTAAGCATTATGTTCACGATGCTCAGTACTCTAATCCATCTATCTTGGCAACCGTTTGGCATAATTACACGTAATGTCTGCCAGCCGCGCCCCGGGGGTGCAGAGAAAAGCCTAGTTGTCATAATTGTGAAACAGTTTTCAAGGAGTCCTCATGGCAAAGCTATTAACTTGAATACATAGTCACTTTGATCAAATCATGGAGACTTTGATATTCTTACTAGTTTTAATGTCAACCTTGATTCCAAAGGTCTTTGAATAATTAAAATAGTTTCAGGCTTATGTTTCATAAAAAAATACAAATATTTTCTTAAGTCAACAATAATCATATCCACTAGATGTTGAGTTATAGTTATCATTCATGACATTCAACATTTCAATCCATAGTCTATTTTACTAGAATGTAGACTTTTATTTATTTCACCTAATGAGGCATGGTTTGCATAGTCATAAGATCAAGTATCTGGTAGACCTATTGTTTCATCAGAATGAATTAACCCATTTGACTTAAGAGTTAGTGTCATTAAAAATGATGTCATTATTAATTTCGAATATATTTTGGCAATTTTCACACGTTTCATAAATGCTTAAATATTATCATACAGATAAAGAGAAGAATAACATGTTCATAACCACAATGTGAACATGAAAGAAATCATTCATAGAAAAAGAACAACTAATTTGTATCTCATTTATATGAATAACCATCTCGCAATAAGCAAGACACACTAATAAGGTTCACATACTCGATAACAAATTTTTTATTCAAATCTTATAATCCAAATGATAAACATCAAGGGAAGGATTGTTGTCTGCCATCAACCAGATTTATTGCCACCGTCACGCCATCGATGCCTTATCCCATCTAGTAACTCTCAAGCAGAGGGTCCTATTTTTAGAAAACAGAGTAAGCATCAAATATTTAGAGCACTCCATTAAGTGTCTAAGGAAAACATTTACAACATGTATATTGAATATACCTTCTCTATTGACAACATCTCTTGCATAGGGCTTGACTTTAACAGTCCTCAACTTGGCCATGAATTCATGAAAGGCATACGATATTCCGTTCATGACATAGCCATTGACGACATCTTTGTAGCTGGGAGGAAGCGAGCGCAATGCCCTATCTATCACAAATTGTTTAGTCAACTAGTTGCTCATGGCATCCACAAGATGCTCATGGATCTCTTCCATGATGTCCAAGTGGGTCTCGATGCAGGAGATTTCTTCAATCTTGGTTGAAAGAAACTATTACATGCACTCATATCTCATGATCCTGATTTGAGCTAGCAATAGACTCTTCAATCCATTGAGCATATCAAAGGTGTTGATTTCATGAAAGTGTAGTCCAGATTCCATGGCATGAATAATGATGTACTTGATTCTCATGAACGTGTCACGACGACCTCGAAGAATCGTATCTTCTTCACCGTTGGAGTAGTCAAAGAAATATTCTATTGGTTTTTGTAGGACATAGAGAAGATGGTTTTTTATGAGAGCGTCCCTGAGGCATTGGTACCAGTCAATGAAGTTCGACCCATCTAGCTTAAGTTTCTCACCGTTCAGGAATGGACCAAAGATGTCATGAAATTTAGGAATGGCCATAATCTACAAGAATATTTGCAAAGATTTAGACTAAGTTTATAATACGAGTTCAATTTTATAATCACATTATCAAATGAGCTCCCACAAAAACTATCATCCCTAAGATGATTTTAGTAATTACACGTTCCAAATTCACTATACCATCCCCGATGCCGATGATATAGTTGCAAAGGTGGACAACACAGTGTCGATCACAACATTCATGTGACTCATTTTCAATCTTTCAATATTCTCGTGTTCCGAGTCCATGTGTGTACATGCTTGGCTCGCCAATTCAACTTTATTGTATTTGAAGCGCATACATGGTTTATACCCACCATATATGAACGTCGATATGTCTAGCACCCGATCATCACAGCCTACTTGATAACGATGGACTTTCTTGGTGGTGCACACTAATCAGAGAACACTATGGTTGGTAGTAATTACGGATCGTGTTATGTAATGCTACATTTGTGTATCTAATACTAGCAAATAATAAGATGCACACAAAGAATTAACATCATATTCAATTTATATGTGACATGATATGGTTCTTCTTCACGCACCTTTATCTCTATCGAGTGCTCCGACATGATCAACATCTTGCCACTGGTTCGACACCAAGTCCACGACGCCACCAGTTGGTTGTCCAACGATATGATGACTATTACAACACAACTTAGTAACATAAAAGTAAACTACTTTACCTTGGCCATGAACATCACCATATAAAATCACATACGTCCTTTAAATAAAGTTAGACGCCTCTACTTTATCTTTTGCAAGTTTTACGTGGATGTTAGGATTTCGTGACATAACCATTTCTACCTACGAACTTCCAACCAAAACATGGATCCAAAAGTTGTCTCTACTACACCCCTTTCGGGGCCCTCCATTTGAAATGTCACATAAACTATTGAAATACAGACAGACACCCGCTAGCCACTTATACGGTACAAGCCGTATATTGAGCATGGAACCAGTCTTGCGTAAGCTTACACATAAGGTTGGTTTGGGTTGCTTCATCGAACAGTGTTATAATATAAACAAGTACACGTGAGAGGGTAACAACTAGAGGATCAATGCCCATATTCTGCATGTGTTCTAACCATACAAGAAATACTACACATAGATCAGCTCTGATACCACCGAAGGGGTTCATAGCAGAATACAAAACTTTCCTATCTAGTATAACACAAAATTGCTCAAGATCTATCTAGGAGTAATACTGTAACGGAGAGAGGCTTTATTAACATACCCTTGTTGACCGAAAGAGCTTAAGATTCTTGTAAACATGGATAAAGTAGTCGTACTCATCTGACCTCAAGGTCGCGAAGATCCTCACAAGTCACCCTAGTACTTGCACAATGATCCCGGTGCCACAAGTGGCAGCATCCCCGTGGTCTCACACACGTTCGGTGTTCGACGATGACTCCCATTCTCCCTGATCTAGCCAGGATGCGGAAGTAGATCATTTTGTCAGAATCACCACAACACACTGACGTGCCGTAGCGAAGCATTCTCCCACTCGTGCAACCCATACTTGGGGCCACAGTCACAAGAGAAGAGATAGAGATAGAAACACCCTAAGGAAATTGCCTTAGAGATTATTCGGTTCTCTTTTCCCTCCCATATAGACCTTCTTCTATAGTGGAAAAGAGTGCACCCCAACTTCTAAAATACCGGGGTGGGACTAAAGGGAGGAGGAGGTGGAGGCACGCACCATGGAGAAAGCCAGACAGCCGGGCTAGGGTGGGCCCCGCGCATGCAGCCCGTGGAGGGCTAGTTGCCGGGCAGGCCCCACCCCGCGCGCCCTTCAAGGCGGTAGTGGCTGTCACTTACTGCCTTCCTTCTTGGACCTTGTTCCCTCTGAGAACTTGGCCCATTAGGGAAATTGCCCCAATTAAATTTAATTTAAATATTAATTTATTATTAATTATAATAATTAATATAAAATACATATCATTTAATCCTTTTTATCTAAAATACCTTTCGATTCATTACAATCACCTTCGGATTCTCCTAGAATGATTCTGGTTCTCTTGCAGAACACTTCCAATATTTCTTTCTATTTCTTCCTGTGATTCCATCAATTCCTGTGTAAAAACCTTAAGTGAGTTACCCTATGTTTCAGAAACATCACATACACAATCGAGATAACTCTCGGATCAATGATCAATAGCGGCACCAGGATGACCATAATGACCCCTATGCATTCCATGATTTCAACGTCGTTTCAACCATAAATGCCGAGTCCAATCCCTTTGTTACTTCAATACCTGGTATCATGATACCTTGTTCAATTTTGTTACAGAGAAGTGTTGCTTCACACGTTCATGTTATATTCCATCCCTGTGATCTAGTCACACGCTGCGTAGCCTATGGATGCAATGTCATCGAGTGGGACTAGTGTATCTTCCTGAGACGCATGAGAAAAAGTCCTGATGTCGATGCATATGCCTCAACATGCCCCTTTGGAATAACCAACATGCACCTATATCATCACCCTGTTACGGTGTGACGGTTCATGCAGTCAAAGCAACCACAAGTGACATTGATTAAATATAATCTCATGGTCTAAGGATTAGAATACTTCATTTCTAACTATTGCAACTATGAACTTTGTGACTTGATATTGTTGCAATACTTATATGGGTAATTTCCATCATATCATTTATCAATGATATGACTTCATTTTCAATTGGCATTAATGCTCCATGATCAGAAAACCTTGATCATTAGTTGTCCAATGAACTACTTGTATAGAGGCTACTAGGAACCTTTGGTTTGTTTATATACCACACTTGTATAAATGTTTTCGATTGACATAGTTCTAGCATGATATAAAACTATTATGAACTAATGAGATATGCTAATAAACAACTTTATTATTTGCCTCTAGGGTTGGTTGGGCTATACGCATAGTTCTCACATTGCTTTCCTCCTTGGGGGCGCCGACTTGAAGATCTTGATCTCATCTGTACTTGTTGGTGGGTTGGATTCATAAAACATTCCGATGATGACCTGCAAGTGGTGGTTTGGTCATTAATATATTTGTTGGCACATGTCCTATTCATCTAATCTCCAGAGGTTGTCTTCAGAATCGGAGCTACCATTCTAATGTGTGAAGCTAGAAACATCTATTTGGAATCGATCAACTTGGGATTCACTTGATTGGTATCCATGGTGTTCATGTGTACCCTCGCGATGGTGATGTTCCATGATAGTTGGCATAGGTGTTTGTGCTGGTTTTTGGCCAGTTTCCCCTAAATAACTGGCCAACTCTTTTCTTCTTAATTAACGAAAGAGCTTACGATTCTTACAAACGTGGATGAAGTAGTCTTACTCATCCGACCTCAAGGTTGCGCAGATCCTCACAAGTCACCCTAGTCCTTGCACGACGATCTCGATGCCATAAGTGGCAACATCCCCGTGGTCTCGCACATGTCCAATGTTCGACGATGACTCCCATTATATCTGATCTAGCAAGGATGCGGAAGTAGGTTTTCTTGCCGGAATCACCGCAACACAACAACGTGCCATAGCGAAGCATTCTCCTGCACATGCAACCCTTACTTGGGGCCATAGTCGCAAGAGAAGAGATACTCTTTTCCCTCCCTATCGGGGGAATGGCCACGACAGTCGCTACCAGGGGTAGCAATTGATAGCATTGGGGGAGAGAGCTGGTGGCCATCTGCGGTGCGAGATGGGGGCGGATGCACGTGAGTTTACCGAGGTTTGGCCCCCGGAGGGTAAAGACCTACTCCTGCTAGATTGTATTTGTAGAGAGCGAGTTACAAGGGTGGCGAGCTTGGCGTCTAAGCAGCGAGTCGCTAGAGGGGGTGTATGATGGAACGTAAGTACAAAGTGAAACCTAGGGAGGTTTATATAGGAGGCACCTCGCTAGGGTTTTACAAGGTTTACAACTGAACTCGTCTATGACTCGGAGGATTTGACCAAATCCGACTAGGCTTCGGCTATGCTTCTGGGCCTCCAGCTTCCAGTAGCCAGGCCTTCTTCTCAGTCGCGTTCCATTCGCCGTCCTGCAGGCCCACTCGCAAGGTCCTTGGGCCAGTCAAAACGTCCTGCTAGGCATACCCCGTTCGGCATATCCCCATTAGTAGTCCCGAAGGCCATGGTTGATTCATCGCAGGTGTTCATTTGGCAGTCGGAGTAGGCGAGTCCAATTTGTACGCCCAGTCGAATCGATGATGGACTCTGTCAAGAATGGAGAAAATTTTGCCACCTGGTTTCCAATCGCAGCGTTGGCGAATGTATTCATGCTCGAGTCGCTACCCCTGTCGATTGGACAAGGCATACCAGCAGGCGAGTCAAGTGGAAGAAGTTGGACTGTCAGCTTGGTCAAACTAGCTATCGGGTAATCCAACGGTAACTTCGGCATAATTACCACTGGTAATGGCTAACCCGACATTGGCAGGTAGCGCGTCTTTATAAGGAGAGTGGCGGAAAATTCCTGAAGATCTTCTCCCACATTCCTCACTCTCGTGCATCCCATTCTCTCCGTCCCTCCATGATCTAGAATCCCCGGACCGAGCGACCTTGTTTCTCCCTTGATGGTGCCTCTGAAAGATTTGTGGGGGAAATTCAAGTGCACCACAGTGCAACTCAAATCGTTTGATGATGCGGGGGTCCTCTGTAAGGGGAATTGGCCAATTCCCGCATCCTCCAAGATTGAGCCAAAGCCGCGCGCCGGCGAATTCATCTGCTTCCCGAGTCATTTGGAGAGGGGCTAGGGATTCCCCACCTCAATCTTCTTCTGGCGGTTCTTCACCTACTACGCAATCAAGCTGTTAGATCTTGGCCATCATAGCATCGAGCAACTGGCTATCTTCGTCGCCTTCTGCGAATGCTACCTCGGCTGCAGGCCATACTTCCCGCTATGGCTGGAGCTATTCCATGGTCGCATCGGCCGCGATGGAGCTGGCGGCCCTATCTTTGCGGCGGGCGGCGTCACCTTCCAGCTGAAGACCAAGGCCAACTTCTTCAAACTCCTGCTGCCGAAGAAGGCCGCGAGAGAGTGGAAGAAGAGCTGGTTCTACATGAAAGAATCCACTCCCTCTGGTGAAATGGTTCTCCCTACATATGTTGCATAGAGGAGCACGCCTTGTCGGTTGATAGCGTCGAAGCTCCCCAAGGACCAGAAGATGGCCGTCACGGAGATGATGGAGCAAATCAAGGCCTCAAAGATCAAGGGGCTTGAAACAATCAACCTTTACAATTGCTGGCTTGGGGGGCGCTTGGTCTCGCTAGCAACTCGGCCTCACTAGATGTACGAGTATACCGAGAAGAACGACCCCTCCAGGATGAGCAAGGAGTCCTGGGAGGCCGCTGACTACAAGGACGCCCTGAAGAAGATCACGGAAGCAGAGTTTACCGAGATGTCGTCTGGGCTCGTTCCGTATGTATCCGGGAAGAACGATGCTCCCACGGTAAGCTTTTCCATGTCTCTGCTTTGTCCTCAGTTGTAGCTCGCGCAGGAGCAATTTGCATTCGCGACTCGTGACATTCAATTGTGTTCTCTGACTTGGTCAATTTTCCTCGTCCACTCTCAGTTGTTTTTGGTCCTTGAAGGCTGGCTTCCCCTTATCGACGAGGAGATCCCTAAAGAGCTCGAGGAGGGGTCGTGGGAGAGTCCTCCGAAAGTGAGGAGGAAGCAAAGGAATCCCCTCCGCCAGCACCCACGACCCGGAAGACTCGCATGCAGAAGCAGCGAGAGATTGAGGCAAGCCGCAGTCTTGAAGAGCACGATGACGACGATGAAATTTATTGGAGCATAGCTCGCGGCGAACGGCCACGCCGGTGAAGCCCGCGTGGAAATTGAAGTCACCGGCTCCGAAGCCGGCTCCGAAGCTGGTGTCGCCACCCAGATCCGTGGTGGCGTTTGAGTCGGATGAATATTCCGATGACGAGGCGGCCAAAGCCTCAACCGAAATCACTAAGGACGCAATTCCAATGATAGGGTCGGAGGTTGCGGATGTGGTGTTGGAAGTTGAGGTTCCGCTTGCCGCGATTGCTCCAGCAGTTTCAGCAGCCGCGGAGCCAAGGCTGCTGAAGCCATGGGGGCGAGGTCGCCACCACCAGCGGGAGTGGCTGTGTCGTCTGGGCCAGATATCCCTACAACCGCGACCCCAACGTCGAAGAAGCCCGCTCTGTGGTGGGCTGTGAGTTTCTTCGAAAAGGGGCTCTTGCGCAAGTTGGGCCTGGAGCTTGATAAGCCCGCCCATATTAGCATGGGGCTGCGCGTCCTTCCGGTTGCCTAGTAAGTCTAACAGCGCCTTCCGTGCTTCAGCATTTCTTTGCATAATTTGTTTACTGACCGTGGAGATTTCGCAGGTCTAGTGGCAAGAAGATAGGTCGCCCTACGATGGCCAAGATTCCGCCAGTCGATGCTAGGGGGAAACCGACCCCTCCAAGAAGAGGAAACCTGTTGCGAAGGACGCGCCAGCCGAGGGTGCAAAGAAGAAGAAGAAGGGGGACGTCACTGACGTCGTCGAAGAGGGTGACTCCTCTACTCGTGCCAGAGAAGCGACGGTCGCCCAGTCGGAACCAGCCAAGGGGGCTTCACCACCAGAACCATTGGCCCCGACGACTGGCGACCCGATGACAACGTCCGCGTCGTTTCCGCGCTTCATGGCGAAGGCGTTCTCGACCGCGGTGGAGACCCAGTCTCCGCAATTTCCAGAGATTGTTGATGAAGATGTTGGGCAGCATCGTGGGCGCACATCTTTCGTGATTCCTTCAACGGATGCCAGCAAACTTCATCGCATGCTCAGTGCCGCCATTCAGGTATGTCCAGTCCCTGAGTGCTTGATCGCTGAATTTCAGTGGTTGGGCATTTTAAATACTCTAGTCGCCTAGTCCTCGAGGGTCTAGTCGCTAAATTTCAGCGGCTAGATACTTGGAATTTTAAATCATGCAGTCCCCGAGGGTCTAGTCGCTGAATTTCAGTGGTTGGACACTTGGAATTTTTAATCGTCCAGTCCCCGAGGGTCAACTCGCAGAATTTCAGCGACTGGACACTTGGAATTTTTAATCGTCCAGTCGCTTGGCATTGTTCTATTGGTAGGGCCTGTAGAGGGAATCGTTTGATTGGTAAGCTAAGAAGGACCGCCTAGAGCGTGACATATGCGTGGCACAGGAGGCTAACCGGCGACTCCAAGAAACTGCTAGTAGGTTGTTGCCTCCCTTGGCGAGCTCGAACTATTGCTGCTTGCATGTGACTAACTTGTGTTGCTTTTTGCTTCATAGATGGGCTTCCAGCTACGATTGCCAAGGCCCACGAGGGATATGTTCTTGCTTTTGAACTACATACAGCAAAGGAGCGGATCGACTCGCTGGTGAAGGAGCTAGAAGAGGCGAAGGCATCGATGGTCTCTTCGGAAGAGCGGGCCAAGGCCGCAGTCGCCACGGCGGAGGAGGAATGGAAGGCTTCCGACTCGATCATCCTCGGGTTGTAGGGAGAACTTGGTGCCCTTGAGAATCATGTGACGGAGAGCTGTCGGAATCTCCTCGGTGAGTGATTACTCTTTCCCTTTTATATGAAGCGAGTCCCCGAGTGATGAGTCCTTAGTGACGTTGGGTGTTTGACATTGCAGCTTGGATAGGACAAAGCGACTGGGTGGTGCAGACCTTCAATGCCTCCCAATGCGTGACAGCGGTAGTGAACGCAGCCACCGCCTCGGCGCTGTGCGTCCAGGCCATGCTCCAAGGGATGTCCCCCACCGAGGTTATTCCTAGGGGGTTGACTAAAGTGTGGCGCTATCTGGAGGAGGCACCCACCATCGTGGAGTGGATGGTACGGTCAGCCTTTAGGCGCGGGGCCACCACGACATTGAGCTTGGGGCTCACGCACTTTCCCGATGACTTCGACCTCGACGACATCACCAGTGGCTACCCTTCGGCGATTGACTCGGTGGAGATGTCGGAGGTTCTAAGGCTGACCACCAAGGCTGCTCCATTCATGGAGCGGGTGCTGGCGATGGGAAACTTGTTGTCGTACCAGGAGACGATGGTAGCACCATGTGACCTCAAGCTGGAGCATCGCGGCATGAACTTGGAGCAACCATTCCGGTCAGCGTTGTCGAAGTCATTGACGATGTACCCAACGAACCCGTGGGAGCCATTCATCCGGGTCAAGGGTGATGCTAGCGCTTCTTCGTCGGATCCTGCAAAATAGGTCGCTGCCCTAAGGGGCTTTTGTAAGTTATGGCGATTGGCCACTTTTGGAATGTAAACAACACATATGTATAGAAGTAAGAGGAGTCACTCGACTCGCAATGCATGCTTGAAGTGTGTTTTTGCTTATTTTTAAGGTGAGCGAGTCCCCGAGCGCGTCCGCCCTTTATTGGGGTTTACCTCGTTTATATGTAAATATGATTGTGTTTAGTTTTTGTGCTTGTTGGGTTCGGGTCGCCGGCCCAAGTTTGATCAGGGGCGGTATAGGCGAGTCCCCGAGCGTGAGGATCTGGTGCGTTGTTTGTAACACGTCTCTCCCATATCTCGGAGCATGAGGATTTGGTGCCTATTAGCTAGTCCTTCTTTTTGCATGAATTGTTTTCCTTGCATTAAAGGTTTTTCCATACATCATTCAATAGTAGCACTGATCAGAGAACATAACTAAACTACTGAAGCTTTGTTAAAGTGCCATGCATGCATTGTGTTGCATTTGTTGATCTCTATGTGTGGATTGTTTATTTGGTTGATTTGCTTTTGTGTAGATTGTGAGGATTGTAACCCATGTGATTATCCGGATTGTGCGTTTGACTATGACAACTACCAAGGCAAGTGGAGCTTCATAAAAGTCCTATTTAATTTCTATATGCATTTGTAGCTTGTTTTCGATTGTGAAAGTTTATATCTATCGCTATGTTATATCCTATTATGTCGTAGCCATCCTTGTTAGGTGAGCCGCTCTAAGTAGTTGTGCTTATGTAGACGAGGGTGGGATACACCATGATAAAGGCTGTTTTGAAAGTATGTGTTTGGAAAATTTGAAAACAACTTAATTAAAGAACTTTCTGGGTGGAATTGGTAATTGTTTGGTTCGTGAATGCCGGGCCCATGTCTATGGTTTACCCGAGTAGCTCACTTGTGGATAGCCATCCAGGTTTCAGAGAAATGATTAGTGTCTTGATTTGGTAGCTTACGTGTATAGCCATATGCCAGTGAGTTATGGGTGGCTGGATGGACTTAGTAGGTCGTGGCAACCGGAGCTCTTCATATCCAGAGATGTAGTGAATGTGATAGGTTGGAACGGTGTGTAGATGGGCTTGGGGAGCTACTTCCCGAATTGTCTCTTCTTGGGCTTCTCCCTATCATGACTCAAAATGCGTGTCATGGTACGAGCGGGTCGACCAGGTCATATGGGTAAACTGTGCAACCCCTGCAGGGTATAAAACTAAGTACTTAGCCGTGTCCCCAGTAATGGACGATTGAGTTGCTGAATTATGGGTGGTATGACATGTTCTCATTCATTCTAACTTGTAATTGCTAACACTTGTGGTTGAAACATAATTGGGCTATGTGATGAAGATTAAATGCTTTACAAAATGATTTACAAATGATAGGATAAAGTATTTTGCTGCTGCAACTAAGCCTGAACCCTAGAAGCCAGATATGCATGTAGATATTAGTCTTGTTGTTTCTCTCATTGTTTCACTTTCCAGTACATTCCAAGTATTGACCCTTCGGGGCTGTTATGTTTCATGGGTTATTCTTCCGGTTACTCTGAGTAGTAGTGTTGGTTGCGACCCTCCACTCAACATTTTGTTCGCCTATGGCGCATAGTGGAGACTGGAGCTACTTTATTTATGCTATCTATTTGATACTTGTTTATTTGAGCAAGCGTTATTCTTTGCAAACATTGTAATAAATACAATATTCTGGATCATACCATTGTAATAATGATGCACTGTTAATTTTTTGATGTCTACCGATGCTATGTATGCCAATGAACCAATCTAGGGATTGGCGTGATACATAGAGGTGTAACCCTACCGGGTCGTACCATTTCAGATGTTATCAGAGCAGTGTGTTGACTGTAGGATCGTGACCTAGGATTGGAATTGGAAGCCTTATATTTATTTAAGTCTATTTTAAATTATGTCTTTATTCTTATGCCTTTCATTCTAGTAAATTCTTATCCTTTGCTGATCTCACTCTTTCCTTTTTACAATTGATAGATGGGAGATGCCACCAGAGTTGAGTATGTTGAGTTCCAATCACCAAGACTCTTCACAAGGCAGTTGGTGGGGATTTGTCAGACGCTGGGCATGCTAATGCCGATGTTCAAAGGAAGGAGGATGAACGCATATGTGCCTGGAAATCGCGTATGGGAGATCACCACTATTGTTCTTGCAAATCCCACCATGCCTGGCATTGAGAACCTGAATCGCACCAAGAAATACCTTACCTGGGAGCAAGGAGTGGAATCAGCCATCCATGAGACTTGTCACACCTGTGCTATCTCCACCAACACCGACTGCCAGCAGGTTCACCTTTCCTTGCATTTGGAAAACGGAATGAGGACAAGAGCGTGATGGTTACCGCAGGCAACCGGAACAACATGACACTCCATGAGAAGAACATAGAAGACATGGAAATTAAAGCTTGGGAGAGGGAAGAGAAGCTGATGCAGCAAAAGGAGGCATTGGATTATTTTCAGGGCACTATGCATTTACAAGGGTATGAGATGGAAACCCTGCACACCACTGTGAATACAATAGAGAAAGCCCTCATTGGTAGGGATGCCACAATTGAAGCGCTGAACCAAACTATTGTGGAAAGGAATCAAGTTGTGGCTGAGCGAGATCAAACCATTGTGGATATGGCTGCCCAAATTGTTGCCCTTCAAGCGCAGCAGAACCCTCCACCAAATAATGGTAATGATGATGATGGAAATGATGATGATGCGGATAATGGTGATGGAGGTAATAATGGTGATGGAGGTAATAATGGTGGTGGAGGTAATAATGGTGGTGGAGGTAACAATGATGATGATGGAGGCAGTGACGATGATGGAGGCAATGACAATGGAGGAGATGAAGCAGACGCTTTTGCTGAATAAAGCAAGGAGGAGGACCCCGGAGAGGTGGACTTCGAGGACTTGAGTGAAGAAGACTCAGGAGAGGTGTACACACCACCACCGTGGCATGCACGAGGATCGAAGTGCCAGCGCATGGACTCCCGAACCTCTTGCAATCTATTCATCAAATAGTTAGAGATGGTCCTCCAAAAACTAGTCTTCGTTAGGGAAATTCATTAGTCTTAGACATCGATCAATGTAAACTTCTGCACTATTAGATTATTGTGTTTAGAATGCTCAGTTAAGTACCTTGAAGTTCCAGGAATTTTCGTGAGATTTATTAAACAATATTTGGCCAAGTTTGGGTAAAATTTGTGATGTAATTGCTGCAGTTTTCTGCTGAATATGCTGTACTGTACGATTTTTCATATTTTACTGGTAACTGCTAAAAATCTGAGAAATTGGGATCTGGTGCGTAAGTATCTGTAGTATCTGCACACAAATCAGAAAAAATTCCTGACGAGTTTAAGTCAGGCAAAAAAAATCGTGAATAGGACAGTACTGTTTTGCCAGATTTCTGGTTTTTGCTTATTTGCTGTTTTGTTATGCCTAATGTTGTTACCAGCGTTTCTAAACTATTTTGTAGCTATATACTTTAAGGAAAACCTAGAACAATGCTTGTTTGTGTGATTGCTTATGCGGTGATTTCTTATGGTTATGGTGGATGAATTGTTGTTGCATTGAGCATGTTGCATGGGTAGAAGGCTATTGCTTATCTTTCGTTGTTCCATCTAAAACTTTCCTATGTTGAACCGCAGATGCCACCGAGACGCTCCAATGACCTGCCATCTAGCATGCAGCAGATGATGGAGGCACAGACCCAGCTGATGCAAGCTCTAGCCCAGCAGATGAACAACAACAACAACAACAACAACAACAATAATCCGCCCCCACAAGTGGATGCTCTTGCTCGATTTCTGAGGTTGAGGCCAGTCAAGTTCTCTACTGCACATGAGCCAATGGTTGCACTAGATTGGCTACGCTCGGTGCACAAGGACTTGGTGATAGTTGGGAGCACCGATGTTGAGAAAGTGAGTTTCGCTGCTCATCTATTGGAAGGACTAGCTGCTTCTTGGTGGGATACTTTTCAGATCACCCACCCCATTGCTATTGTGACCTGGGAGATGTTTGAAGAAGGGTTTAAGACTCACCATGTCTCTATTGGAACTATGAGCCTGAAGTGGAGGGAGTTCCACAGCCTGCGCCAGAGTCACCGCAATGTGTCTGAATACATAGAGGAATTCGCTAATCTATCTCGCTATGCGCCAGAGGATGTGGACTCAGATGCCAAGAGGAGATAGAGGTTCCTTGATGGTCTGAATGATGATCTCTCAGTCCAGCTTTCTATTGTGCATGCTCCTGACTTCCAGATTCTGATGGACAAGGCTAGAATTCTGGAGGGAAAACAGGGACAAGCTGAAAGGCGCAAGAGGAAGTATAATGGCAACCACAACTCAGGGTCGCACCATAGGGCCCATACTTCCCACCATGGTAATGGGAACTCTAGACATCACCGTGGAGGTAATGGTAACATTACAATGGAGGTAATGGGAACAGTCACCGTGGAGGTAATGGGAACCATCACCGTGGAGGAAATGGCCACCACCATAATGGCCACCACCACAATGGCCACAAGAGCTACAACAGCAACTCTGGGAGGAACAATGGACACAACCGCTCTGGCAAGAGGGATATCAGTGAAGTGGAATGCTTCAAGTTCAAGAAGATGGGGCACTATGTTGATAATTGCCCAGAGAAGAGGGTTAAAGCAGGAATCAAGCCTAATGCAAACCAGAAGGAAACAATCAACCATGTGATCTTTGAGGAGATTCAGAAAGGAATAAAAGAATAAGGAAAGGGGGACCTTTCCGTTTAGGTAAAGGAAGTATGAGTCCATGCCTTCCTAAGTTGGTCCTGAATTTCCAATGAAGTTTTGATTTTCTCGAGGGAACAGGATGCTCAGATGTGGGTGGAGAAAAAGCTCAAAAGGCATCCTTCCTGCGCTTTCATCGGATCTAAATAAGTCTTCATCCTTTCGCTTTTCAACCAGAGCTAGTGGTTGGTAAGTTTCCAATCAATACCCACATTGCATTTGTTCTTTTCGATACTGGTGCATCGCATACATTCATTTAAAGGGCATTTGTGGATAAGTATAAGCTACCTACCAATGCTCTTAGAGGATCTATTAGAGTAAGTTCCCCTGGGGAGAGATGATAGCTAGTGCAGCATGTCGAGGGTTGACACTAGAAATTGGTGCTTATGCATTTCCTGCACACCCGGTTATCATAGAATCTCAAGGTGTAGATGTCATATTGGGCATGGATTGGATGTCAGAACATCAAGGTCAGATAGATTGTGCTCAGTGAGAAATTTCACTCACCACACCAGAGGGAGTAAGGATCAGGTATAAGTCGCCTACTAGTATTGGAGTGGCCGAGTTGAATTCTCTTAAGGGGTTAGCCTAGAAGATGTGGCCGTAGTAAAGGAATACCCCGATGTGTTTCTGGATGAGCTGCCAGGGATGCCACCTGATAGGGATGTGGAGTTTCATATTTACTTGATGCCAGGAACAGGACCGATAGCCAAGAGGCCATACAAGATGGATGTGGATGAACTGAAGGAATTAAAGAAGCATCTTAGAGAGCAATTGGACAAGGGATTTATTCTGCCCAGTTCATCGTCTTGGGGCACACCTGTTCTATTCATGGAGAAGAAGGATAGTAGTAAGAGATTGGTGGTTGACTATCGCTCACTGAATGAAGTGACCATCAAGAATAAGTACCCATTTCCCAATATAAATGATTTGTTTGATCAGTTGGAAGGAGAAAAGGTGTTTTCTAAGATTGATCTAAGATCGGGTTATTTCCAATTGAAGATCCGTGAGGAAGACGTACCAAAGACCGCCTTCACCACTAGGTATGGGTTATATGAGTATACAGTTATGTCTTTTGGACTAACAAATGCTCCGGCATATTTTATGACCATGATGAACAAGGTATTCATGGAGTGCTTGGATAAGTTCAGGGTGGTGTTCATTGATGACGTATTGATATATTCCAAGGATGATGCTGAACATGAGAAACACCTGCGACTAATTATGGAAAAACTGAGGGAGCATAAGTTATATGCCAAGTTTAGTAAATGTGAATTCTGGTTGAACACCGTTGGATTTCTTGGACACGTGGTGTCAGGTGAAGGAGTTGTAGTTGATCCAAGCAAGGTGGCGTCAGTTATAGAATGGGATTCACCCAAGAATGTGGGAGATATTAGGAGTTTCTTGGGACTTGCTAGATAGTATAGAAGGTTCATAGAGAATTTCTCCAAGCTTGCAAAGCCAATGACTGAATTACTTAAGAAGGAGAAGAAGTTTGAATGGACCAAGGAGTGCGAAGCTAGTTTCCAGGAACTGAAGCAACGCCTAGTGACCGCACCTATCTTGTGTTTGCCGAATATTCATAAGGATTTCCAAGTGTATTGCGATGCCTCTCGTCAAGGACTGTGTATTGTATTGATGCAGGATGGAAGAGTGGTATCTTATGCCTCACACCAACATAAATACCATGAGAGGAATTACCCCACGCATGACTTGGAATTAGCAGCAGTTGTGCATGCGCTCAAGGTGTGCATACCCTATCTGATGGGTAAGCATTGTGACGTGTCCACGGATCACAAGAGCCTGAAATACATATTCACATAGAAGGAGCTGAATATGAGGCAAAGGAGATGGTTGGAGCTCAAAAAGGATTACGACATGAGTTTGCGATATCACCCAGGAAAGGCCAATGTTGTAGCGGATGCACTGAGTCTCAAGGTTTATGCTAATGGCCTGACAGTGGGAGAATTACCTAAGGATTTGTGTGAACAGTTCAAGGACCTCAGGTTTGAAGTAGTATCCGAGGGATATTTGGCAACAATGGAAGTCAAGCCAACGTTTCTGGATGAGATTAGAGAAGCTCAAAAGAAGGATAGTGAGCTGGAGGAAATAAGAGGAAACATACCCAAGGGTAAAGCTAAAGGATTTCGTGAGGATGATCAGGGAACACTATGGTACAAGGATCGCTTATGTGTGCCCAACGATCCAGAGATTAGGAAGTTGATATTTCAGGAAGCTCATGACTCGCCATACTCTATACATCCAAGTAACACAATGATGTATATGGATTTGAAGGAAAGGTTTTGGTGGGTTAACATGAAGCGAGAGATTGTAGAATATATTGCTTTATGTGATGTCTGTAGTAGAGTGAAGGATGAGCACCAAAAGCCAACAGGATTGCTACAGCCATTGCTGTTACCTGATTTGAAGTGGGATAGAGTTGGAATGGATTTTATCACATGACTGCCCAGGATGAGATCAGGATATGATTCAATTTGGGTAGTGGTTGATCACTTAACCAAGGTAGCTCACTTTATACCCGTGAAGACCACTTACACTAGTGCTAAGTTAGCCAAGATCTACATGAACAGAATTGTGTGTCTCCATGGAGTTCCCAAGAGAATTGTGTCGGATAGAGGCACCCTATTTACCTCTCACTTTTGGTGCCAGCTACATGAGTCGTTGGGAACGAGATTGGAGTTTAGTATAGCTTTCCACACCCAGACGGATGGTCGGATAGAGATGGTGAATCAGATTTTGGAGGATATGTTGAGAGCTTGTGCCTTAGCTCATGGCGCTAGTTGGGATGAAAATTTGCCTTATGCTGAGTTTTCCTACAACTACAGCTACCAATCCAGCATCAAGACATCGCCATTTGATGTACTATATGGTAAGAGGTGCAGAACACCATTGTTATGGCATGGTGTAGGTGAACATCAACTCTCTAGACCTGATTTGATCAAGGATGCTGAAGAGAAGGTTAGTTTGATTCGGGACAGGTTGAAGGTGGCACAATCGAGAGAGAAGAGCTATGCTGATTCTAAGCGAAGGAAGTGGTGTATGGGATTGGAGATTGAGCATACCTCAGAGTTTCGCCACTATGTGGAATTAAGAGGTTTGGAATTAAGGGTAAGCTGGCACCTCGATTTATAGGACCATACCGGATCCTAGCACGCAAGGGAGAGGTTGCATATCAGTTAGAGTTGTCAGAAGCTCTGTCCGCTGTTCATGATGTGTTCCATGTGTCCCAGCTGAAGAAATGCCATCCGGAGATGGTGGATACACCATTGAGGGACACCGTTCCACTAGATGAGGTTCAACTATAGAGTGACCTGACTTATGAGGAGAAGCCGGTCAAGATTTTGGAGACAGTGGAGAGGTTCACCCACAGCAAGACAATCAGGTTTTGCAAGGTGCAATGGATCCATTACACCGAAGAGGAAGCCACCTCGGAGCGAGAGGATGACCTTCGAGAGGACCACCCGCGCCTATTTGCTAGCCACGTCGAATCTCGAGGACGAGATTCATCTTTAGGGGGTTAGTCTTGTCACATCCCAATTTCTAGAATTAGTACTGCATAGCATACATGTCATTGCATCATTAGCATCTTTTTTAAAAGTTTCTGTTTTAAAGTTTTTGCCAAAATACCACTAGTGTTGCTTGTTCTTCTTATTTGCTATCCTAGAATGGTTTTATCTTGCATCTTCTTGGATGGTGTTATATGGTCATTCCAGATGCTTAGTTACATAGAGTATCCAATTACAAACCCGTAGAAATTTGTTTCGCTTGATTCGGAGTTGTAGATCAAAATTTAGGCTAGTTTTAGTTTGGACTGAATTTCAGTTTCAGCAAAAATCAGAACAGACAGTTCAGTTCAGTTAATAGGCAGCTTCAGAAAAGAATAAAATAAAAGGAAAAAAAGGTAAAACAGGCAGCCACGAAGCAGCCGGCCCACCAACGGACACCTCCAGCCCACGTGGCCCGCGTAGCCTTTTCCCCTTTCCCCTTTTCTCTTTTTCCTTTTTGTTTTTTTCCCTGACCACCAGGCCCCGCCTATCAGCCCTCCCAGCGACGAACTGACCGTGCTCGACACAGACTACTCTGCCTCCGCGTTTCTTGATCGATCCCGTTTGGTATCGAGCTCCCCCGCCTCAACCGACCCGCCCACTACAAAGGCCTCAACCCCCTCGTCGACCCCCCCCCCCCGAAAACCCTATCTATCGCGCCGCATTGACCCCGCGATTGCTCGCCGGAGTACCTCCGCCGCCGCCGCCATTGGAGACGGTACGAGCTCTAGCTCGAGCCCCACGCCCCTCTCTTCGTACTGAAGCTCTGTGTCGAAGCGCAGCCCCTTTTTGACCCCCTTTTCTTCCCTCTACAGCGTCGCCAAGGCGCCGACCGACATCACCGGAGGCCGACGCCGACCGCCGCTCCAGCCACACAACGCCGTCGCCCCGGGAAGCCCTTGTCCGTGCCGAAGCCGCCCCCAAGACCGCTGCCCCCGAGACTGCCGCCCCTCACCGCGCCTCATGGACCACCTCGCCGCCGCCGATACTCACTGGAGCACCGCCAGCCACCGTCACCCGAGTCGCCCCCGTTGTTGGTCGAGGTGAGCACCAAGCTCACTTGCCCTACCATCCGATCGTGGACGAACGGCCGGATTCGGCTGTTGACCGCCCAGTAGGACCGCTGACTGGTCAAGCCCAGTTAGCCTTGACCGCACAGTCAGAGGGAATATTCCCGCATAATTTCAGGATTTTTTTAAAATTGCAGAAAATATGTACAACTTCTAAAATTCGTAGAAAAAGATCTACCGGTCCAAAAATTACAAATAAGATATCGTTGAAATCACAAAAATGCTTAGAATTTTATTCTATAATAATACTTCAGGTTTACTGTAATTTCCTGAGATTATAAAAAGGCTTAAAGTAGTATAAAAATCATAGAAAAAGTACTGTAAATCTTTTTGGAGCAATTCTTTTTGGTCCTGGCTCTATTTTGAACTATTTGTCCAGCAGTATTTTTGCCTAACTTGAAAAGCACTGTTTATAGCTTTGGTCTACTGTTTTGATTAAAATCCTATTAACTAGTCCTTCTTTTTGCATGAATTTTTTTCCTTGCATTAAAGGTTTTTCTATACATCATTCAGTAGTAGCACTAATCAGAGAACATAACTAAACTACTGAAGCTTTGTTAAAGTACCATGCATACATTGTGTTGCATTTGTTGAACTCTATGTGTGGATTGTTTATTTTATTGATTTGCTTTCGTGTAGATTGTGAGGATTGTAACCCATATGATTATCTGGATTGTGCGTTTGACCCTGACAACTACCAATGCAAGTGGAGCTTCATAAAAGTCCTATTTAATTTCTATATGCATTTGTAGCTTGTTTTCCATTGTACAAGTTTATATTTATTGCTATGCTATATCCTATTATGTCATAGCCATCCTTGTTAGGTGAGTTGCTGTAAGTAGTTGTGCTTAGTTGTGCTTATGTAGACGAGGGTGGGATACACCATGATAAAGGCTGTTTTGAAAGTATGTGTTTGGAAAATTTGAAAACAACTTAATTAAAGAACTCTCTGTGTGGAATTGGTAATATCTTGGTTCTTGAATGTCGGGCCCATGTCTATGGTTTACCCGAGTAGCTCACTTATGGATGGCCACCCAGGTTTCAGAGAAATGATTAGTGTCTTGATTTGGTATTTTACGTGTATAGACATATGCCAGTGAGTTATGGGTGGCTGGATGGACTTAGTAGGTCATGGCGACCCGCGCTCTTCGTATCCAGAGATATAGTGAATATGATAGGTTGGTACGATGCTTGGATGGGCTTGGGGAGCTACTTCCTGAATTGTCTCTTCTTGGGCTTCTCCCTAACATGACTCAAAATGCGTGTCATAGTACGAGCGGGTCGACCAAGTCATATGGGTAAAGTGTGCAACCCCTGTAGGGTGTAAAACTAAGTACTTAGTCATGTCCCCGGTAATGGACGATTGAGTTGCTGAATTATGGGTGCTATGACATGTTCTTATTCATTCTAACTTGTAATTGCTAAAACTTGTGGTTGAAACATAATTGGGCTGTTTGATGAAGATTAAATGCTTTCCAAAATGATTTACAAATGATAGGATAAAGTATTTTTCTGCTGCAACTAAGCCTGAACTCCACAAGCCAGATATGCATGTAGATATTAGTCTTGTTGTTTCTCTCATTGTTCCTCTTGCTAGTACATTCCAAGTATTGAGCCTTCGGGGCTGTTACGTTTTATGTTGCAGGTTACTCTTCCGGTTACTCTAAGTAGTAGTGTTGGTTGCGACCCTCCACTCAACATTTTGTTCGCTTGTGGTGCATAATGGAGACTAGAGCTACTTTATTTATGCAATCTATTTTATACTTGTTTATTTGAGCAAGCGTTATGCTTTGCAAACATTGTAATAAATACAATATTCTGGATCATACCGTTGTAATAATGATGCACTGTTAATTCTTTAATGTCTATCGATGCTATGTATGCCAATGAACCGATCCAGAGATTGGCGTGATACATAGAGGTGCAACCCTACCGGGTCATACCGTTTCAATTAGGGGCAAGAAAAGTAAAGTGTGCCATCAAGTTTGTTAGAGCTTTAATCACCGGTTTTCTCATAACAAGTTTAATTCGGAAGGTAGATAAAAACATGAATATACTTGGAATAGCAAATGCTAATAGGTAGGTATGGTGGACTATTTGAAATAACTTGGTTTTATTTGAAGTTGGATGCATGAGTGGAACTCATACTTAGTTATGGAGGCTAGCAAAATAGTGGGAGCGACCAACTAAGAGAGCAATAATGGCCATAATCATCTAAAGCAACAAAACATCATTAATTAAAGCATAAAGTGATATTACAAGTCGAAAACTAAAGGATCATAGAGGCTATGGTGACTGGGGATAGTCTTAACATGGTGTTATCATGCGCCAAGTCAACCCAAATAAAGCATCAAAGGAGAATACCACAATATTATGATTTAATATGCTAAAAGAACGCATGATTTCTTCAAGGCACATTAAGCAATCTCAATTGTTTGTAACATGTCATGCTACAGAAAAAATCACTAAGCATAAAGCCAAAACAATACCAAGCATGACATGACAAAGCATAGGCCATAGTCAAAAAACAAGCTCCTATTACCACTTAAGCATGAACTTTTCCTACTCTTTTCCAATCCAAACCAATCTTATTTGAAAACTAATGTATGAATGAGGGGGGCCAACTAAGCAAACCAAGCAAACCAAAACCAAAAAAGAAAACGAAGATGCTCCAAGAACAACACAACTGTGCATGAAACAATAAAAATAAAGTGTTTGGAAGAACCTGAGATTTTTATTGATGAAGAAGGGGATGCCTTGGGCATCCCCAAGCTTTGACGCTTGTACTTCTTGGATATTTCTTGGGGTGACACGGGGTGGCATCCCGAATCTTGAGCTTTAGTCCATTCTTCATCTCATTACATCATTCTTTCCTTAGCACCTGAAATTTTTCCTTCATACAAAACTTCACATAATCTTCATTAGCAATATTAGTGTACTCAAGATAATAAGTCTTTGGGTTCAGTTTTAACGCCAATAAAACTTCCATTAAAACACAAGCTACTGTACCACTTCCCTTAAAAAGCTCAATTTCCCAAAGAGAACCCAAAAAGGAATCAATAAGAAGCAAATGCAAATAATGGCAGAAATCTGTCAAAACAGACCAGCATATAGAAACCAATTTTTTCGAAGCTCTTTTGTTGCTCAAATCGAAAAGTGTTGAACTAACAAAAGTTGGATAACAATCTGGGGCAGAAGCACAAACAATTACAGCTCAAACCGACGTACATATATTTTACATGAATTTTTACAGCGAAGCATAAAAATCTGTTTCGGGACAGCAATTTTCCCAAGCATTACTTCTCTCTCATTAGAGGTTGCTCTTGGCACAAAAACGAAAATAAAAGGATAAGGAGCGGTTGATACAGAGGTAACAACTTCCAAGACTCAAAGAAAATAAATGTAATTGGTGTTTGATACTAAGAAAAATAAATAAAAATGTACGAACGCTCCAAATTTATTATAGTTTCTATGATGCTCAAAAAACAAAGTTTAAAGGTTTGCAAACCGGGGGTTGTTGAAAAAACTTTTGGACATTCTTCAATTTCTCTATTTGGTGTTCCTTATTCTCTGTTAAAAACTTCAACACAAAAACGTTTCCATCCTTTTCTATGGTTTTTAACTGAAAAGCTTTCATGGGAAGATTTGTTTTGGTTTCATAGGCATGAACACAAGTGTTCAAGGTCGACCCCCACTTAACCATTACTCATCTTTCCAATCACTTTCCTTTTTTGAAAACGTTTTTAGGTAACAGGTACAACTATTTTTTTTGTAATTCGCATTCTCTATCCATACTAAGATAGAGAACAACTTAAAACTGAAAGTAAAAGCTCCTTAGAGAAAAATCAAACAAGTGCATACAAGAATATTCACCCACACGCTAGTGCTCCCCAGCAACGGCGCCAGAAAAGGTCTTGATATCCCACAAGTATAGGGGATCGTGTGTAGCCTTTTCGATAAGTAAGAGTGTCGAACCCAACGAGGAGCTAAAGGTAGGATAAATATCCTCTCAAGTTCTATCAACCACTGATACTACTCTACGCACACTAAATGTTTGCATTATCTAGGAAATAAAACTAGAACAACAATACGAGTACTAGAGATAGCTTTGCATGATAATAAATAACAAGAAAGTAAAGTTACTTGCTGCAGCAATAAAATACACTAAACTAACAGAACCATGAGTGTGGAATAGTGGTGGTAATTGTGGTGGCTTTGTCCAAGTTTAAATAGCGAATAAATCGGGTTCACTATCTTTGATGCAGTTTTCTATGTGGGAGAGGCTAAATATACATGCGCTTCACTACTTGGAATTACATGTACTATATGATTGGATTGTTAGAAAACATGCGTAAGTACTAATCAATGCATTAAGGTTTCCCCAACCATAGCCTAAGTTTAATGGTCCTCTTACTCCCATACGTGCAACGTTCCAGTTCGTGTCCTCAGGTTTCTGTCACTCCGGTAGAACTCCCCCCTTCCTTTTACACATACTACAAATCCTATGATGTTTAATCCATGCACGCACAAATATAATGTATACCAAAGGACTGTACCATATCAACATACAACTCTAATGAACCAAAGACGTTCAACCATTCAATCTAAGAACAAAGAAACTACGCAAACATGACATAGATCATAGGATTATAACTTATAGCATCAAACACCATGTTTACATAGGACGGTGCAGAGGTGTGTTGGAGGATGAACCACTGTATACTAGGAGGATTAGGTGATGGAGATGGCGGTGAATATGGTGATGATGGTGAAGAGGATGGTGGCGTCGCTGGCGACGGCGCGGGGGACTCCTTCCCCGCCGCCAGTATCATGGGGGAGCATCGCCCCTTAGCCCCCTTCCTTCATGGCTTCTTGGGAGCACTCCCCATGGAGATGGGATCCATGTGGGAGGCAAAACGTGGCTTTGGCGGCTACAAATTCATGGGTGGAGGTGCCCTAGGCGAATTAGGTTTCCTCCCTTTATATAGCTTCTCGAATTCCCGTCACCCCATCTTGGGCTGCAGTCAATCGGGCCTAGAAGGCCCATATGGACTCGGAATCAGTAAATTTTATGTCCAGAACGTTTGTCACGACATTTCCAACAACTTTGTAGTTGAAGAGTTTTCTGTTTGACGTCGTCTTCGACCCGAAACGTGACCATCTTCAAAAAAGAGTTCTGAGACAGATTTCTGGAAAAATCCCAATTTGACTCCAACAAGGTTTCCACATATCAAAGTGTAAAACAAGAACATTGTGCACTTTTGCAACTATTAGTAGGTTAGTCCAAATAAATCATAAACTTTATACAAAAAGGAGTGTCAAAAGCATATTAATAGCATAAAACCATCAAAAAATATAGATACATTATGGACATTTTAGAAGGCATTCCACATCTCCTCCCATGAGTCGATGTTGTCGGCAGGGAGGGTGTTGATCCATTGCCTGGTCCCTCCCTCCATCATCAGGGGGAGGTAGCGAGCAGCTAGCAGGTCGGTGTGACCGGCGATTCCCATCGCCATGAGATACGTGTCCAGCCACACCGCTGGGTCGTACGTGGGGTCGTACTTTTCGAGATCCTTGGTGCCTTGAAGTTGGCGGGGTACTTCTCGCCTCGGATCATTGGCCCGAAGCACTAGGGGCTGACTCGGTTGAGCGAGCCCCTAGGTTCGGGGTTGCCACGGTTGGTGAGGGTGTGCCTCAAGTTGTTGGGCTGGCACGCCCATCAGGCCTGGTTGTTGACGATGTGCGTTCGGGCGTCAATGGGTTGCCTGTTGGCGACTACCATGTTGTTCACTGGTTGCGGCTCGTTGGTGGAGAGCACGGGGTTGACGGCCCGTGGCTGGTGTGCGAGGGGCTGGGGTGGTGGGTAGGTGACGGCGTTGGCCATGGTTGGGGGTGCTTGAGGCTGCCCTGCTTGCCGATGAGCGGGAGTACATCCGCCCCCACGGGTCGACTCCCGCGGCTTGCTTATCGACGTCACTGGTGAGTAGGGACTTAGCATACTGGATCTGCAGTGCGCCCTCTCCTTGGATGTCGAGGTGGGCGACCGCGGCGTCGGCCGCGATGACGCTGTCCATTAGAGTGGAGTATAGTGGGATCCCGTTGGCGTCACGGGACTGTGGCGAGATGATTCACGACTAGTCCGGTGGGGGAGCATGACCAATGGGTGGTGGTGGGGCCCTAGTCGCGGGTGCGCCAAGTGGTGGATGGTTGCTGCCGCTTGGCGGCGCGTTCTTGCAGTATTCGCGCTGGGCTGTGTGTGCGGGGTCGCTCTCGTCGTTGAAGTTCAGGACGCGGCCCTAGACGTTCAAGTTCATGCGGGTCCTGATGCGGCGTTGATGGTAGAGTGACAACTCCTGTGCTTTTTCCCGCTCGAGGCGGAATTTCTCGCGCTCGGCTAGCTCCCTGCGTTGTGCCTCCTCCAGTCGCAGGCAGGCTTCCTCCACCTCTATGGCCATGGTGGTTGGCAGGATCAGCATGGAGAATGGATCTGGCGAGGCGCCCGGGCTGCCCGCCATGTAGATCGTGTTGAAGCGATTGGATCTGGCGTGGAAGCCCTAGGGGGACTCCGAGCCGGAGTCGGAATCGAAGATCCCAAGGATGGAGTAATCCTCGAAGTCCTCAGGGTTGGAGACCCGCGTGATGGAGTCCTCTTGTGATGCTGTGGTGATGGATCCGTCGACCGAGGCAGGGGTCGCGGAGTCGGCATCATCGTGGAGAGTTGTGTCGTCCGTGGCAGCGTTAGTCCCGACCGCGTTGCTGGCGGCCGAGTCGTACTCGGTGGCGAGGCGGCTGATGGAGCGGACCAGATCCTCTGAGAGTAGATCGTGGCGTGGCGGTGATCCACCGACGATCATCATCCCCGCCAGGTTGACTGCGTCGGTGAAGCCCACGAACAAGTTGATGGTGCCGATCGGCATCACCGCGCTGTGTGTGATCGGGCACGACACTAGGATGTAGCTGTTAGGCAAGATCTGCAAGATCCCTCCACTGGTGATCATGCGGCCGGTGGCGATCGACAGATCGATTGGCGTGTAAGGTCTTGCCGTAGAACTCAGGCCAGACTAGCCACGCCCCACGGTGGGCGCCACTGTCATGGGAATGGCCACGACAGTCGCTACCATGGGTAGTGATTGATAGTACAGGGGGTGAGAGCTGGCGGCCATCTATGGTGCGAGATGGGGGCGGATGAACATGAGTTTACCTAGGTTCGGCCCCCGGAGGGTAAAGACCTACTCCTGCTAGATTGTATTGGTGGAGAGCGAGTTACAGGGGTGGCGAGCTCAGTGTCTAAGCAGCGAGTCGCTAGAGGGGGTGTATGATGGAACGTAAGTACAAAGGGAACCCTAGGGAGGTTTATATAGGAGACACCTCGCTAGGGTTTTACAAGGTTTACAACCGAACTAGTATATGATTCGGAGGATTTGACCTAATCCACTGGGCTTCGGCTATGCTTCTGGGCCTCCAGCTTCCAGTCGCCAGGCCTGCTTCTCAGTAGCGTTCTAGTCGCCCTCCTGCAGGCCCACTCGCATGGTCCTAGGGCCAGTCGGAACGTCCTGCTGGTGTCAACACCCGGATTTTCAATCCCAGATGACCGTTATGTCATACATTGCAATCCCAGGTGTCGTTGTATTGGGAACGGCAGTACCTGAGGAGGTTAGATAGAGGTCTGGGGACTAGCAGGGAAGCTATCGACGGCGTCCGCAGGCGGGATTGGATACAAGCGAGCGTAGCGGGACGCAAGAAGGACCCAGGTTCTGGGCCCTCATGGTGAGGTAAAGCCCCTACTCCTGCCGGATCTGACTATGTGGAATACTCGAACTACAAGTGCTCCTCGAGCTTTGTACGCTAGCTACTGCCTTAAATGCTGTAAGACCAACCCTTTCTACTGAGGCCTTGCCTCTCCTTATATAGGCAGAGAGGCAAGGGTCTCACTGGCCAGTCCGACTGGCGGGCCCCACAGGCGGGTCCCAGCCGACTAGTCATCTACAGTGTCCGATATGGCTTGTCTCATCGGAGTATGAGCGGTATGGCTGTCGTAGGCACAGTGGATGCCGTGCGAGCCTGTCGTCAGCACCGGCCACTGTTCCTGCGTCACCCACGCAAAGTCTTCGGTATGGCCAGGTGGTTGCCAGTCTTGTCACCGTACAGGGCGTACCGTGCACTGATACACATGTCGCCCTGTCCCATTGATTGAGTCCGGCTACGTTGCCGTATCCGGCTGCCTCTTGCTGATCCGGCTATCGGGGGATAGCCGACCTGTCTTGCCCTGTCTGGCTGCATCTGGTCAGCCGGACGCGATCCGACTGTCTTGTTTCTTATTCGGTTGGGGTACCTGGGGATCATCCCCCTGGCACTAGGATTACCATTTTTGCGAGACATAACAGATTGGATATCAAAGTACATCATCTATTACGAACCATAATTAAGGTCTTACACAAATAAGGATCTCATGATCCAGTCTTAATACAACAAGCGACAGAATAAGTAATAAGCGTAGCGGTGGGGTCCATCTTCCTTTGTACTTACGGGCCACCTTCAATCTTTTGTCGCCGTCGTAGATGCTACGGGCCACCGTCAATCTTCCGTCGCTGCTCCCCCTCGTCAACCGGAAATGGCTGCCGACCGCGGGGCCTGGTGCGGCTCCGCCTTCACCGAGGACCAAATCGCGAAGTACCGCGCCACCCGCGTCCTCCCGCCGGCGGAAGAGGTGGCGGTGCGGCTGGCTCCGGTCGGGGAGGTGTCGCTGCATCCGGCGGAGGGAGAGCGCATCATCTTCCTTTCCCACTTGGCACACGGGTTCGCCCTTCCGGTGAACCCGTTCCTCTTGACCTTCCTTGCTTTCTTCGATCTTCGCCTCCACCACCTCGGCGCCAACGCAATCAGAATGTTGGCGCACTTCGTGGCTTTCTACGAGAGCTACCTCGGGATCCAGCCGGATCTCGGGCTCTTCTGCCGGCTCTTCCGAGTCCGGCCGTAGGTGCAATTTACCCAGGGGCTACTAGTCGTCTGCGGCGGCGCCTCCATCTACTCCCGCTCGCAGATCGGCTACCCCGAATTCCTTCTTCATGATATAGTACGATTGTGGCAGCAGTCGTACTTCTACGTGAAGAACCTCACCAATGTCGACCGGATCAATCTGCCGGCCTTCCAAGACATCGAGTCCAGCCTGCAGAACTAGGACTTAAAGTTCCACGGCGACAAGGCAGAGACGGATGAGCTGCTGAAGCGCATGTGCTCGCTCGTCCACTGCCGGCTGACCGGCCTGGACGTCACTCTCAGCTGGATGTCCCGGCTGATGATGCCGTTGCAGTAGCGAGCACACAAGATGTGCTATTACTCCGGCTGGCTGGACCCGACCTGGCTGTCGCGCCGCGATCCCCGCTACCACAACCTGAAGGAGTGGGTGTGGACGATCACCAAGGAGCGGCTGTCGGAGAACTGGAAGTTCAGTCTGGCGCCTTATACTCGGGAGAACCGCGCGCCCCGGGTAAGCTCTTCTAACTGGATGCATTTTTGGTGTTTTCTTGTACTTGTTCCTTGTTTTCGCTTGGCTGATCTCTTGTATTCGGCAGATGTTCCCTTGCATCATCCGCGAGGAGGGCGCGGCTCCCCTCGAGGAATTCACGCCCGACCTACCCGAGCCGCGCGCTCGGCGGCCCGGCGAGGAATCGGACGGGGACGACGATGCCTTCCCCAGCCAGAATGACGAGCCGGTCGCCGACCCGCACGCGGAGGTGCACGAGGAGGAGGATGCACCGACCACGGATCCGACGACGCGCTCCACGACGGATAGGGAAGCGGGTGGGAGCGGCTCCAGCCGTTCCGGCTCCCGCCGCCCTACGACGGAGGAGCCGGCGCCCAAGAGGAGCCGGTCCGGCGCCCTGCCGCCAAGCCGTCTCGGCCGGAAGAAAGGGCCGCCCCCAGTTGTGCCGGGGTATGCTGCTTCCCCCCTCCACTTTTTCTTTCGGCGCCTTCTGCCTATTTGCCCTTTTTCTTCTTTTTCTGACATTGTTTTGTTTTGCCTTTGCCTTCTCCTTTTTCTCTTTAGCACACTAGTTTCCTTCGGGGCCATGAGCCCGGTACGCGCGCCAGCCGGGTCGCCGCCCCGTGCCCCGACTGCACCGACCAACGCCCCTCCTTCTTCTGAGGCGCAGCCTTCGCCTTCCCCTCGGGCTGAGCCGACTGCCTCCGCCCAGCCGGAAGTCCCCCAGCCGGAAGCGGGGTCCTCCCAGCCGGAAGGCTCCTCAGCGGGCGCGCGGGGGGCTGCCGGCAAGGAGCTCGTCGTCGTTGGCGAAGACAACTCTGACGAGGAGCCTGGGGAGGAATGGCAGACGGCGGTGGTCGCGGCGAAGGAGTCCTTGGCCGTCAACGCCATGGACGACGATGCTTCCTCCGCCGCCTCGCTGTCGGGCCTCGCCGCCACGCTTGAGCTGGTGGTGAAGGAGATCCTGCTGCTGGAGGCCACAGCCGGCGGGAACCGGACGTTGGAGCAGAAGCTCGCTGCCGCCAACGGGAACTCCCAGAGTAAGTTCGCTTCACCCAGCTTGCCTTTTTTCGGGTACTGATAGCCGGTATTGTTGCAGCCATCCTCGTGTGCGCTCAGCGTGAGATCGATCGCTTGAAGAAAGCGAACGACCGGCTGAGCAAGTCGAATTCTACTCTGCGGCTGCAGAAGAAGGATTGGCACGCGCGGGTGGACGGTCTGGGGGCTACCATCAAGGAGCGTGACGCCTCGCTCGCTAGCCGGACCGAAGCCTTCTCCCTTCTCGAGGCCCAGAACAAGGACCAAGAGAAGGAGATCAAACGGCTAGCGACCAAGGGGAAGGCGTTGGTGGAGGAGCTGATACAGGTCGGCCACACTGCCAAGGGTGAGTCCTTTTCCCATCTTCCTTTCTTTCAGGATCTGGTAGCTAGATCTGACTTCTCTTTTCTGACAGCCTTTTACCCGGGCATAGACCTACTGGCCTACAACCGGCTGCAGGAGAACTGGCCGGGAGCACAGCCGACGGCCCAGGAGCTTGTCGTTCTCCTTGGGGAGGAAGCTGCCAAGCTTTGCCAAGCGGCGTGGGACGTCTTCTCCTTCGTGTGGCTGGAGGCTCCTGTTCCGGAGACGATGGCGCAGCTAGCTACGAAGGTGGGGGAGGTGCCGGCTGCGGTGGACCGGCTACGAGACTTGGCGGCGCCGGCCGGAGCGGAGATGGCCTTGGCCCTCATGCTCTCCTGGTACAAGGACGCTCGCGTCGAGAAGATCGACGGTGGCTTCTGTGCCGGAGCTGATCTTGCCGCCATCCGCCAGGCCCATCCGGAACTCCGCGGATCTGCCATCAAGATCGTCGATTACGTGGATCCCGACGAGGTGCTCACCGACTTGAAGTTCGCCGGTACTCCTGATGTGGAGGTCCCGATGCCGCCGCCTGCCAGCGACGGAATCGGATCAAGCTCCGCGCCCCCTCCGCCGCCCGAGGCTTCTGCTGGCCAAGATCTCCCTCGCGGCAAGGGTCCTGCCGTTTAGTTATTGCCCCGGGATGCCGGGGGTATTTGTCTTGTGCTACATACTTATGAACCTTGTCTATTTGTGCCGGCTGTCTTTGACGCCAGGTAACTTATGGGAGCTTCGTCTCTCTTTTGTTTGTTAATATTGACCTTGCTTGGATTTCCTTCAACTTGTGCGCTTCAGATTTTCTTTCCATACTTCGACGGTTAACTTTATCCGGCTTACTTCGCCTGGCTACACACTTTTAGTCGGGGGAACCGCACCTCCAGTGGGGGCACATGAGCGCACCCACTGGGTGTAGCCCCCGAGATTCGCAGTAGCTGGCGTAGCCAGGTGCTTCGAATCTTCCTTCTTTCCCAATTCTTCTCTCTTTATCCGACTAGACTCATCTCGGTCGGTTGCTTTCGCTGGCTGAACACCTTCAGCCGAGGGAACTAACATTCCAGTGGGGGCGCGCGAGCGCGCCCACTAGGTGTAGCCGCCGAGATTCGGAGTAGCTGGCATAGCCAGGTGCTTCGAATCTTCCTTGTCTTCTCTTGCTCCAGCCCTTGCCCTCACCTGGCCTCCGATCGCCTGACTAAACACCTTTAGCTGGTCGGGAACCACAAGATTCCACTGGGGGCGTGCGAGCGCACCCAGTGGGTGTAGCCCCCGAGATTCGGAGCGCTTGATGAAGGCAAGGACTTCGAATCTTCTTTCCTTCTCCTGAATTCTGACTCTAGGTAGTCGGACAAAACGTACATACGCATACACACATGTCCACATAGGTTAGTAGGTTAGTCTGCCAAATTGTAGCCGGAAAACGGCTTGTTTTTTTTGAAAAGTGACTTGTCCCTTTCTAGACACTTAGTCGCATTCCCGTGCACTCTGCTGTTTTCGCTGCGTCCTTGCCGGGCAGCCGGGTTGCGGTCTGCAGCCAGAATCGAAGGGAGCTAACAGTACATTGCGCACGGTACTAATGGCTTAGCAGCTGGATTGGTTCGAGCTAGTTGCAGGCCCGGGACACCCGATCTGTCGCGTCTCCTCCCTGTTTTTCGTGTGGGATGCTTTGGGCTTTTGCTCTTGCTAGCCGGACAGCTGGGTTGCGGTCTGTAGCTGAGACGATGAGTGGGCCTCTGACATCGTCGCACAGTACTCAGCCGGTTTGTTGACTTAGCAGTCCAGGCCAGCCGGCGAGCCCCCGGGTAGGGTTGCTGGAGCCGGAAAATCATAACCGGAAAACAGATGCATACACATTTCTAGCAAGGAGCCCCCGAGATTCTCGTGGGGGTCCGCATTTTCATTCATAGGGTTTTCGGGATACATACACTGCCCGGCGACTAGGTGTAAAACGAGCGGAGCAGGGCCGAGGGACGCTCGGTTTCCTCGTCCGATTTATCCATCTTGTTCTTGCACGGCTGCTGCGCATCGATGAGGTAGTAGGAGTCATTGGGTAGCGCCCGGCTGATGATGAAGGGGCCCTCCCAGGGTGGCAATAGCTTGTGCATGCCCTTCATGTCTTGCACCAGCCGGAGAACTAGGTCGCCCTCGCGGAATGTGACTGGGCAGATCCGGCTTGAATGGTAGCGACGTAGTCGCTGCTGGTACAGGGCTGATCTGGACAAGGCCAGCTCGCGGGCCTCCTCTAGGAGGTCCACTCCGTCCTCCCGCACCTCCTGGTTGGCTTTTTCGTTGTAGAGCAGCTTGCGAGGGGAGTCGAACTCGATGTCGGCGGAGAGGACGGCTTTCGATCCATAGACCAGGAAGAATGGCGTGTAGCCGGTTGACCTATTCGGCGTGGTGCGGAGGCTCCACAGCACAGCCGGAAGTTCTTCGATCCAACATCCGGGTGACCGCTCTAACGGCTCGATGAGACGTGGCTTCATGCCGGCTAGCACCAAGCCGTTTGCTCTTTCAACTTGCCCGTTGGATTGCGGGTGCACGACGGAGGCGAGGTCCAGTCAGATGCCCTTATTGCTACAGAACCGGGCGAAGGCCCCCTTGGCGAAGTTCGTGCCATTGTCGATGATGATGCTGTTGGGGTAGCCGAAATGGTTGATGATCTCGGTGAAGAAGGTGACAACCGTCGCCCCGTCCAGCTTCCGGATAGGCTTGGCCTCGATCCACTTCGTGAACTTGTCCACCACCACCAGCAGGTGGGTCATGCCCGCGCGGGCTCGCTTCAAGGGACCGACCATGTCAAGGCCCCAAACCGGAAAGGCCAGGTGATCGGTATGGTCTTGAGTACCGAAGCTGGCATGTGCCTGAGCTGCCCAAAGCGCTGGCACCCGTTGCATGCGTGGACCAACTGCTCAGCGTCCTCGAGGGCGGTGGGCCAATAGAAACCATGGCGGAATGCCTTGGCGACTATCGCCCTTGACGAAGCATGCTGCCGGCACTCGCCCTCGTGGATATCTTTGAGTAGCCGTTAGCCCGTGTACACATCAACACATGTTTGGAAGATACCGGATACACTGCGCTTGTACAGCTCATCGTTTATGATGGTGTATGTGTGTGCATGGCGCCGGATTTGCCTGGCCTCCACCTCGTCATCCGGAAGTTCTCCATCGGCGATGTAGCTCATGAAGGGCTGTGCCCAGGATGGCACTTCCCGGATGACGAGGACGCTCTTGTGCTCCGGTTGACGGGTGTCAGGGGGTCGTCCGGGTGGCGTACCCAGAACGACAGTCCCCGAGCTGCTAGGCGAGCCGACAGCCCCTGGGTCTTGCGAGCCGGAAGGCACTGCCTGGCCGGAATTGGTGCGGGTCTTCTTATTTGGCGGTTCTGCCGGCTCCGCTTCCGCCGTTCCGTTAGCCGGAACGGGTCCTGCCCAGACGATGGAGTCGATTCTGGCGACGGGTTGATGGATGGCTTGCGCAGGTGCTCCAAGGAGACCCCTGGTGGGATGACCTGCCTCGTGGAGCCGATCTTGGAGAGCCCATCGGCTGCCTCGTTGTTGACGCGGGGGATGTGGTGAAACTCGCACCCGTCGAAGGAGGCGCTGAGCTTTTGGATGTGGAACCGGTAGAGAGCCATGTTTGCGTCTCTGGCGTCCCATTCTCCGGATACCTGCTGCACCACCAAGTCCGAATCACCGAAGCACAGGATCCGGTTGACACTGATCTCCTTGGCCAGCCGGAGCCCGTGCGCCAGTGCCTTGTATTCAGCTACGTTGTTGGAGGCTTTGAAGTGGATCTGCAGCACGTACTCCAGCCGGTCTCATTTGGGCGAGGTGAGCACGATGCCGGCTCCCAAGCCCCCGAGCATCTTCGACCCATCGAAGTGCATCCACCAATGGTCCGAATCCGGAACCGGTGGGAGATACTGGGTCTCGGCCCAGTCGACGAGGAAGTCCGCCAACGCCTGCGACTTGATCGTGAGCCGGGGCTCGTACTGGATGGAGTAGGTGGCAAGCTCGATGGCCCACTTGGCGACTCGGCCGGTGGCGTCCTTGTTGCCGATGATTTCCGAAAGGGGTGGAGTGCACACGACCTTAATCGGGTGCTCCTGGACGTAGTGCTCAAGCTTCTTGCATGCCAGGTACACGCCGTAGCACATCTTCTGGTAGTGGGGGTAGTTCTTCTTGGAGAGGGAGAGAACCTCGCTGAGGTAGTAGACGGGTCTCTGAACCGGCTGAGCCTTGCCTTCCTCGGGGCGCTCCACCACCAGGACGACGCTGACGACCCGGCTGATGGCTGCTATATAGAGCAACATCGGCTCCTTACTAGCCGGCGTGGCTAGAACCGGTGCTGTGGATAGCATGCGCTTGAGGTCATGAAACGCGGCGTCGGCTTGCGATGTCCAGGAGAACTTGTCTGTCTTCTTCATCAGCTGGTACAACGGGAGTGCCTTCTCCCCCAGCCGGCTGACGAAGCGACTGAGGGAAGCCAGGCATCCGGTGAACTTCTGGACTCCAAGCAGGTTCCTGGGCGGCTGAATCCTCTCGATGGCCGCGATCTTCTCCGGATTCGCCTCGATGCCTCGCTGTGAAACAAGGAAACCGAGTAGCTGGCCGAACGGTACTCCGAAGACGCACTTCTCTGGGTTCAGCTTCATCTGGTACTGGCGGAGGTTGCTAAATGTTTCTCCCAGGTCCTCGAGGAGGGTGCGCTTCTCATTGGTCTTGATAACCACGTCATCCACGTAAGCGTGCATGTTTCGGCCTATCTGCGAGTGCAAGCATTTCTGCATACATCGCTGATAGGTGGCGCCTGCGTTCTTTAGGCCGAAAGGCATGGTTACATAGCAGAAAGCCCCATAGGGGGTGATAAATGATGTCTTAATCTAATCAGCCGGGTTTAGCCGGATCTGATTGTACCCGGAATTACAATCTAAAAATAGACAACAAATCACATCCGGCCGTGGAATCGATGACTTGATTGATACGGGGCAAGGCGAAGGGGTCTTTCGGGCATGCCTTGTTCAGGCTGGTGTAGTCGATACACATGCGCCGGGTCTTGTTCTTCTTCAGCACCAGGACTGGGTTCGCCAACCAGTCCGGGTGGTACACTTCCATGATGAACCTGGCTGCAAGGAGCCGGGTGATCTCGTCACCGATTATCTTTCTCTTCTCCTCTGCGAACCGGTGCAGAGCTTGCTTGACCGGCTTGGTATCCGGACGCACGTGAAGTGAGTGCTCGGCGAACTCCCTCGGCACACCTGGCATGTCCTTGGGGGACCACGCGAAGATGTCCCGATTCTCACGGAGGAAGTCGACGAGCGCGCCTTCCTATTTGCTGTCCAAGTCGGCGCCAATGGTGACGAACTTGGTCGGATCGGAGGGGTCGAGCAAGATCCTCTTCGTCTCCTTTGCTGGCTGGAAGGCTCCTTCTCCAGCCGGCTTGCTGCTAGCCGGAATGTCCTGCTGGGCCATGGCCACATTGCGCATGATCACGCGCTTCTCCTCGGCTATGATGAGGGCCTCTGCCAGCTTGGAACCGGCTGAAGCGCACTCCATCGACCGCCTGAGGCAGCCGGCGACGGTGATCACGCCGTGGGGTCCGGCATCTTCGTCTTGAGGTAGGTGTAGTGGGGGATGGCCATGAACTTGGCAAGGGCGGGGCGCCCGAGGAGAGCGTGGTAGGAGCTCGTTAGAATTACCACCTCGAACCAGATTGGTTCACGGCGGAAGTTCTCCTCGGTCCCGAAGATGACGTCCAGCTGGATTTTCCCCAACGGGGCGCAGGCTGGCCCCTGCAGTACGCCGTGGAACGTCATGGTAGTCGGGCGCAGGTTGCTTTCGCGAATGCCCAGCTTCTCTAGCGAGGACTGCTGGATGAGGTTGAGGTTGCTTCCTCCGTCGATTAGGACGCACGAGAATCGGCAGGTGCGTGCGTTGGAGACGATGAGGGGGTCGAGCACCATGGCGTAGCCCCCGGGAGTCGGTAGATGCTCAGGCTGATCCGCCCGGCTCCAGGTGATGGGGGTTTTCGACCAGTTCAGGTACTGGGGGACCGGAGAGGCGATGGTATTGACCTCCTTGGAGCGTCGCCTGTGGCTGTGCTTGTCGTCCTGCTCCGTCTAGAAGATGTGGTAGGCGGCGTGCGGCTGGGGGTAGCCGTTGTTGTTGTTGCCGCCGTTGCCAACGTTACCATCATTGCCGGCTCCCCTAGCCGGTGGTGGAGGTCCACCCGGTGGGGGAGGCGGGGGACGAGGTTGGTTGCCCTGGTCCTTTAGCTGGCGGGTCCAGCTGCAGTTCCGGGTGGTGTGCGTAGCCGGCTGGAAGGGACCGCTATGCCACTTGCACGGGCCATCAAACATCTGGTCGAAGGTGAGCCGTGGCTTCTACCTCCTTGGCTCATTAGCCGGCACGTCGGGCGCGCCCTCCACAGCGTTGACCTGCCGCGCGTGGTAGCGAGGCTTCTGCTGTCCGGCCTGGCGGTCCCCATGTAACCGGTTGTCGTTGCCATGGCGCCTGGAGGATACGGCTTCTCCAGCCGGATTGCTGGGCCGGTCGCGAGCCGGCTCCGTGGGAGTCGGACGTCCGTCCGCGTTTACTTGGAGGGGCATCTTCATGGCAGCATCTGCCGTGGCGTACTGGTCCACAACCGTCATGAGCTCCGCCATGGTTTTCGGCTCGTCACACAGTAGCCGTGGCGAAGCATGGTGCCCTCTCGGCAACCCTCGATGAAGAAACCGATGGCTTGGCTCTCCAGGATGCCCTTGCAGGTGTTACGCAGCTCTGTCCACTTGGCGAGGTACTCGCGGTCGGTCTCGTGGTCACCCTGGACGCACAAGGCCAGGTCGCGCGGGCGCCCTGGGCGCTTGTACGTGCCGTTGAAGTTGTGGACGAACACCTTCTCGAAGTCAGGCCAGGCGTTGATGCTGTTGGGCGCGAGGCTATTGAGCCATGTCCTTGCCGACCTGGTTAGCATGATGGGGACGTAGCGCATGGTTGTGCGCTTGTTCCCGTGGGCGATGCCGACTGCCATAGCGTAGTCGGTCAGCCAGTCTTCCGGTTTTATGATGTTGTCGTACTTGGGGGTGTCCCTGGGTAGGGAGAATTTATCCAGAAATGGCTTGTTCTAGATGCGGGGTCCGAAACAAACCGGACCAGTAGAATCTTCCTCCTCCGTGACGCGCGCTTGAGCGAGGAGCTCGATGCGGTCGCGGGCATCCGGACAATCCGAGTTGGGCGCTCCTACCCGGCCCGAGAGACGGGAACCGGCTGGTCTGGGCGCTCCGGCTGGCGGAGGGGGAGGTGGTGGGTTGCTGTTCACCATCTGCTCCTGGCGCGGCTGGCCCCTGTTGCCAGAGTTGCGACGCCTACTGCGGTCCCTAGGCGGCTTAGGGGAGGATTCCTACTGGGTGTCGCGCGGCGCGCCCCTCCTATTGGCAGGTAGCCCTCTCCCCCTAGAGTAGCTAAGGTCTTCTTGCATCTGCCGGTTGGCACCAGCCTGCTCGTCCGCGATACGGAGGAGCTCCTGCAAGCGAGCGTGCTGGCGGGCTCGCTCCTCGCCCTCCAGGCTGGGTAGTTCCTCTGCCATGGCTCGCGCCGCACGCAAGTTCTTGATGGGCGTGCTGTAGGTGGGCCGTGTGAGGGCAGGCGCGGGATCCGGTTCCCTGTCCTTTTCCATCCTACCGCCCAGCTCGCCGCCCCGACGCCGTACCTGGTCGCGCCGGCTCGGCTCCGCGGTAGCCGGAGTGAGGCCGTGCGCGCGGTCATACTCACGCCGGGTGATCTCGAGCTGCTTGCGGGCTGCCGCTATCTCCATGGCCTCATGGAGGACGATCTGTCTCTCCATGCTGAAGTTGGCCTCCGCCTCCTCCAGGTTATCCCCGAGGTTAACCGGCGTCAGGAGCCGATCAATGGCATCCTCCACCGGGTTCCGGGGCTGTGGGGGAGCGGAAGTTCCGACCTCGTCCGTCCCTCGCTCCCACGGCTGGCGGCGATGGGAGCTAGAACCGGCCATCATGACCTCTACGCCGCGAGACGCGGCGGAGGCGCTGCCGCCTGAGCACGGCAGCTCCGCGACAGAGACGATTTCCCTAGGGAAATGCTCCGGGACGGTGGCGACATAAACGGGGAGGTCGCCGAATAGCAGGACGGTGCCATTTGCCGGGAAGGAGGTTCCGGTGAAGCAGGAGGCGTTGTCGATGAAGCAGTCGAACTTGCCGAGCGTGAGCACCAGGCCGGAGGCCACGCGCTCACCAGGTGAAGTGCAGGGTCCCGTGCGGAACGTGACTCCGGTCGAAGCCATCTTGCCCCACGGTGGGCGCCAACTGTCGTTGTATTGGGAACGGCAGTACCTGAGGAGGTTAGATAGAGGTGTGGGGACTAGCAGGGAAGCTATCGACGGTGTCCGCAGGCGGGATTGGATACAAGCGAGCGTAGCGGGACGCAAGAAGTACCCAGGTTCGGGGCCCTCGTGGTGAGGTAAAGCCCCTACTCCTGCCGGGATTGTAGGGATTGGATGAGATCGTTCATGTAATGGCATCAGATTGTTAGGGCTTGGTGCCTAGTATCTTTTATTAGTGCTTTATGACTTTGTTGCGACTTGTTGTGCTTAATGCTTATCACTAGGGCCTGAGTGCCATGATTTCAGATCTGAACATGTTATTGATTCATCATGATAGTATTCTTTTTGGTCTTATCTACAAGTTGTATACACACGTTATTGTCCGGAACCTATGGCCCCGAAGTGACAGAAATCGGGATAACCGGAAGGGAATGGCTTTGATGTGAGGATCACATGTGTTCACGGAGTGTTAATGCTATGCTCCGGTGCTCTATTAAAAGGAGCACCTTAATTGTCAGTAGTTCCCTAGAGGCCCCACTGCAAACGGGCTGGCAGGACAAAAGATGTTGTGCAAGTTCTCATTGCGAGCACGTATGACTATATATGGAACACATGCCTAGGATTGTCTAGTACTTAGATGCTTTATCTTATTTATCTGCAATTGCCCTATGTTTTGATTGTTATATGAATTGTCTTGTCCATGCAACGCCCGTCCATCCATCCCTATGCCTACTGCACTCGAATCCCATTGTTTACTGCTTTTGTTACTACTGTCTTTGCTTTGCTACTGCTGTTACTCTGCTATTCCTACTACAAAACTGTTGCTACTGATAAACTACTGTGAGCAAGATTGTTTCTAGGTGCAGCTGAATTGACAACTCAGTTGTTAAGTCTTACAAATATTCTTTGGCTCCCCTTGTGTCGAATCAATAAATTGGGTTTCACTTCCCTCGAAAATACTGCGATACACCCCCTATACTTGTGGGTCATCAGTCTTCAATGCCAAAACTACGGCTGCTAAATCAAGATCATGGGTTGGATAGTTCTGCTCATGCTGCTTCAGTTGTCGAGATAGATATGCGATAACTTTGCCTTCTTGCATTAATACACATCCAAGACCAATCTTGGATGCATCACAATACACATCAAACAGCTTCTTGATGTCTAGCATGATCAGTATTGGAGCTGATACCAATCTCTTCTTCAGTTCCTGGGAACTGGCTTCACATTTGTCAGTCCATTCAAACTTCTTGTCCTTCTTCACCAATTGGGTCATGGGTCTAGCAATGCTCGAGAATCGTTCGACAAACTTGCGGTAATATCCCGCTAATCCGAGAAATGCATGGACTTGGGTTTGAGTGGTTGGGGCTTCCCATGCTTTGACATCTTTGATCTTGGCAGGATCAATAGAGACTCCTCCGGCAGACACAATATGTCCTAGGAATCCTACTTCTTTCAGCCAAAACTCACACTTGCTGAACATGGCATACAGCCGATGCTCTCTCAGGGTTTCTAGGATGATTCTCAGATGTTGCTCATGCTCTTATTCTGACTTGGAGTAGATAAGGATATCGTCGATAAACACAACGACAAATTTATCTAGGAAATCCATAAATATCGTATTCATGAGGTTCATGAAATAAGCAGGGGCATTGGTTAATCCAAAAGACATGACCGTATACTCATATAAACCATAACGAGTAGTAAAGGAGGTCTTCGGAATATCCGTTGCACGAATCTTAAGTTGGTCATAACCAGTCCTAAGATCAATCTTTGAGAATACCTGGGCACCAGTTAACTGATCAAATAGATCCTCTATCTTTGGCAAGGGGTACTTGTTTTTGATGGTGACGTCATTCAGTTTTCTGTAATCTGTGCACAAATGGTTGCCTCCATCTTTCTTGTCGACGAATAACACTGGTGATCTCCATGGTGATGCGCTTGGTTGAATCAAGCATGTTGCTAACATGGCATCCAACTGCTTCTTCAACTCTTCTAACTCTGAGGGGTTCATGCTATAGGGTCTCTAGTCTATTGTTCCGGTTCCGGGGATTAGTTCTATAATGAACTCAATATCCCTATCCGGGGGCATACCTCGTAACTCATATGGGAATACGTCGGGGTATTCACAGACTACTCGGACTTGGTCTATGATGGGTAAGGCTAGACTTTTTTTGCACTTGAATTGACGAGGTAAGGTTTCAGATATATGCTCTACTGTGACTCCAGAGCTACTGGTCATGGTGAAGGTTTTTTAGCACAGTCTATCAGTCATTTATGCCTTGACATCCAGTCCATACCTAGTACTACTTCCAATCCTTTGGTTCCGAGTATGATTAGGTTGGCATAAAAATCTATCCCATGTATTCTGATAGGCACAGCTTTGCAAATTTTTCTAGCTTTTGTAGTTGAACCGGGGATTTGAACTATCATGACATGCTTCAGGTTGGTTGGGTGAATCTTACTAGTGCATGCAAATTCTTCGGTGACAAATGAATGCGATGCTCCCGAATCAAACAGTACCCTTGCTAAAACTGAGTTGACAGAAAACATACCCAGCACTACGTCTGGCGCTTCTTGGGCTTCTTCGGCCTTCATGTGGAAGAGACGACTGTTGCGGTTGTGAGGGTTCCCTGGGGCAAATCTTCTCCCTGGTTGAACATGACGCTGCTATTGAGCTGGGCATTCACGTTGGCAGTGGTGGCAGTCTTCTTGGGACACTCATTGGAGTAGTGACCCTTCACTCCACACTCGAAACAAGTTATCTGGGACTTGTCTTTTGTTGCGACAGACACAACATTGCTGCCAGTTCTGGGTGCAGTATTGTTGTTGTTGTGGTTGCTCTTGGGAGGGGCACGGTTGAAATTGTTGGTGTTGCCGGAGTTGTGGTTGTTTCCTCCGGACTTCACATCGCCTCCGCTACAATTGGGGTAGCTTGGGTGAGACATTGGGGGTCGGTTGTTTCTCGGTGCATATCCCGGTGAGGGGTTGGGACGGTACTTCTGGTGACTGTTGGATCCAGATTGCTGCATCATATGATGTTTGCGGTTGTCGTTTGCCTGGTTAATCTTCCCTTCCATCTGTATGGCAGAGTCGACTAGCTCTTCGAGATCCTCGAAGCGGATGTTGATGAGGACAGTCTGCATCTCATCATGCAGTCCGTTCAGGAATCTCTCATTCTTCTTGGCCTCTGTGTTGATCTCATCTGGTGCGTACCTTGCAAGCGACAGGAATCTATCACGGTACTCCACCACAGTCATTCTTCCCTGATTCAATTCTCTGAATTCATCCCTCATTCGGGTGACTAGACCCTACGGCACGTGGGTGTGGCTGAACTTGATTTTGAAGGCTTCCCATGTCATCACTTGACCATGGTTCATCAGGCGGATGTTGTTCCACCAGGCTCTTGCGTCTCCTGCCAAGTAGTGGGTGGCAACGAGAACTTTCTCATTGTCATCAACTCTGGCTACCTCCAAGTCGTTCTCCATTATCTGCAACCAGTCATCAGCATCTAATGGGTTTTCTGAAGTGCTAAAGATTGGGGGATTAGTATTCTGGAAGTTCTTCAGCTTGGATCCCTGATGATCCTGATTTCCATGCCCTTGTTTATTGAGAGCCATCTGGGCAATCTGTTGTAGTGTTGCTAGATTATCTTGGCGCTCTGCCCTGCTTGCTTCTCTGTCTGCGATGAGATTCTGCAGGATCTGCAGCATTTGGTCTTGCGACGAGCTGCTCCCTCCTTGGTTTCCACGAGTCATCTGAAGATTGAGGTAGATAAAGGGGTAAGAGGGAAAGTTCTAAGGTTCATGGTTTTGGTTTCAAAGTTAAAACTTTGAGTTTGACTCAGTTTTTTGCAACTAACATCATTTCATTCATTCAAACAAGCACACGATACAAACACACACACACACACCACAACAAGGAAAACAGATGGTTTTAAGAACCATTCTGCAAGCTACGATACAGTGGGACCGATACATCTCATGCTACTACAATGCTCTAGTGTATCTGCTCATCGTTGATGAAGTCAGAGTCCTCATCGTCAGTGTAGAAGTCCACGGCATCCTCCTCCAGAAAGTCATCATCATTGTTGAGGTAAGAATCCATGTCTCTCTGGATGCCTTCACCCTCGTCTTCTTCCTCCTTTGCTGCAAGCTGAGCTTCTTGCTCCTTGACGGTCTTCTCAAGGTCGGCCACCTTCTTGTGAAGATGGGCGATGGTGCGATCCTTGTTTTCCCGCTGGAGGCGAAGAGATTGATGGTCCTTGACGACCAGTGAGAAAGTCTGGGCCTTCTGGTCGACAATGGCACGGTTGTGGTTGGCAAAGTCCCTAGCATTGTCCAATTCCTTCTCGCGATCGTACAGTAGGAAGTCAAGGTTCTCCAGTTGACGCTTCAACTCCGGGTGACTGGGCATCTCCATCGGCATTCCCATGAAGTCACGTCTTGCATAGTGAGCAAAACAGGTTCCTTGGATTTGGTTGACACTGAGGGCACATAGACGTGCGAGAGCTTCATGCATTTCCCTGGCTAATCCGTCTAGCCAGTTGTTCTCCCTTACTGAGAACTGGATTCTCCCGGATGTTAGTGCTTATATGCTTCCTCGAAGATCAGCGATGACTAGCCGTTGTAAATATTCTCCTGGGGGTCCTAGAAGTTGAGCTCCAAGAAACTCCGGATGTGGGCGTCCCAGTAACTCCCACAGTGAATCCAAATCCCTCTCGAAGATCAGCTAGCCTCCGTTGCCCAACTGGTAGAACTTGCTGAACTGTGTCTCCATCTACAAGAATTTAGGATGAGGAAGTTAGTGAAGTGATCAAGTGTGTCAAATTTTAGGTAGTAATATAAGAATTTGAGGAACATGAATATTTGAGAAAGAAGGAATTCACAAGGGTAAGAGAGGAAATAGTTTTTTTCATAAATACTCACTTTGGTTTTGAAATTAAGTTTTTGTTCAGACGTCCATTCGAACTAGGGTCTCCTATGGTCAAGATGGCTCTGATACCAACTTGTCAACAACCGGATTTTTAAGCCCAGATGCCTGTTATGTCATACATCGCAATCCTAGGAGTACTATTTTTGCGAGACATAACAGATTGGATATCACAGTAGATCATCCATTACAAACCATAATTAAGGTCTTACACAAATAAGGATCTCATGATCCAGTCTTAATACAACAAGCAGCGGAATAAGTAATAAGCGTAGCGGTGGTGTCCATCTTCAGGGGCACAGGCAATGCTGACGAAGGAAGATAGTCCTAGTTATTATAGTCGTCCTGCTGTCCGTCAGTCTCCTTCATAGTATGGCCATAGGAATAGCCAGGGACAAAAGCCATGAGTACTCTTTAAGTACTCGCAAACTACCACTAACAAGTAAGATAGTGCTACGGGGAAATGTTAACTCTATGTTTATTTGTAAAGTTAAGTTTGAAACCTAAGCTGAGTTCAGAAACAAAGAAAGATAAAATAAAGTTCTAGAATCACTTAAGTTGGGAAGCTAGTGTCATAGTCACAACCCTGTTGTGGTCAAGTCAAGATTCATCATTTCTATCATAAGTCATTTTGAAAACATCTGACAACGAAACAATATGGCCACTCCAACTGTCCATAACCACGGACGCGGCTATTTGAATAGTTTGACACTCTGCAGAGGTGGTACACTTTCACCACAAGATTCAATACATCTTTCAGGGATAACCCTCAATCATCATACTTAGTATGCAGATAATCAAACATAACCTTTCCTTTACACACCCTAGTATAAGCACCTCTCCTATAAGCATGGCCTCCCAACCATGACCATCTGTCATCTTGGGCACTGCATAGGTGGATAACATTGAGAGCTAGCCTCAGCTCAAACCTCTCCTGCGAGGGAACTAATACTAATGCGGGTAAACTTCCGGCTAAGCCTTACCCAATTGTCGTGGTGGTGTCACGGCAGATGCCATGGATAGGCTAAAGGTGGGGACTAAATGCACTAGGGGAATCCAGGGAGGGATAGTGTGGTTATTCCACACACATAATTGCTTTGTATTCAATTCACTTCCACAATTTACAAGTGCTCCTTGAGCTGTATTGGGAGAGGAGGAAGAAGAACTCTCTTACTCTCACCACTAGCTAGCCCTCAGGAAAACACTAGTAAAACCACTACTCACTAGAGATCTACCAAGCAAAGACCAACCCCTTCTATAGAGGCCCTAGCCCTCCTTATATAGGGGTGGCTAGGTCTCCACTTATGGCATACGTGGAGGCATATTCCAGGCAATATGCCTCTTCCCAAAATAGTAAGCCAACCGGGTCACGTTAGCCCAGCGTCATCCATGCAGAGGCTACGTGAGCCTCTACGGGGCCTGCGTCATCCGACATAGACATCGTCACCTTTGTCGGCCATGCCTCGGTGGTCCTGGCCTCTGTCCGCTTCGCTCACGCTCTGCGTACAGTGGTCACCTTTGACCAGTGAGATACCTTCCATCTCTTACAAGCTTGATATAACCCGGAGCGTACCAAGTTGATCCGGCCACACCTGTTCCTGCCTATAAGTTAGATACATCTTACCGACATACGACATAAGTCGGTTGAGACCCAGTTAGGTGAACGTCCCCTGGTCCGAGTTACTCCGTGATTCGGCCTGCCTTTAGGTGACTCGGCCAGCACTTGCTTTGACCTTGCCGTACCTCGGCTAACTTGGCCTTTATACCCTGACGTGACCCTACCCGGCGGTATCCCCCCAACATTAGTCCTCGAAGCTGGTGCCGTCTTAGATGCCTTAGCCGCTAAGGCCACAACATGTTCAATTTTACCGAGCCTCTTGCTCCTTTTCCGAGTTAACTCATAATTCGGATTTAATAGGTGTATTTTCCCTTGGCACATTCCGAGTTTTCACTCGCTGGCCGGGTCACCTCATACTCATCCAGGTCATCCTTCCTTTTCTTGTACGCTTCCCCACGTGGAATCTAATCATTACTTTGCCTCATTTTAAAGGCTTGCGACAGTAACCGCCGCAGTTATTGTTAGATTTTACTGTAGCACACGTCACATTGTGCCTGCCTCCTTGTTAACTGTATCATAACGTCGCGTCGTGGGATCCGCTGCACCCTGTGGCCCTTCCTATGGCTCGTCCCTGATTGGTCGATCCGGGTCATACACGGCCACACCGTGTGGCTCGTCCGCACAGCGCCATCCCACTATCCCTCTAGGGCGTGGTTAAATAGGGGAGGGGTGCGCCCCTTGGGTCTTTTCCCCACTTCCGCACCCCTCTGCCTCTACTTCTTCCTCCTCCTCTCCAGCGACAGCGCCGCCGCCACCGCACTTGCGCAGCTGTGCCGCCGCCGCACCGCTTCCACGTGCACCAGCGTCGCCGCCACCTCCACGCATCTCCTCCGCCATGGTTCCTCGCTAGTCCAGGCCACTGCCTCCGACCGCTGCTAACGCTAGTGAGGATAGTGACCTTGAGATGACAGAGGAGGAGCTCGCCATCGCGGAGCAGGAAATGGAGGAGGACGCGGCGAACACCGACCGTGGCGCCTGGGCTGGGTCCTGGGTTTGCTAGGATGATCTGGACTGGCTTTATCGCACCCGGCGTATCCCGAAGGGCGTCACCGCACGCCTCGCCGCTGCGGAGCTTGCCCCCTCACCTAATCCGGGTGAGTACGTGGTATTCCTCTCCCACTTCCAATGTGGGTTTGGTTTTCCGGTTAGCGATTTTTTCCACGACTGGCTCAACACGTATGAGCTTCAGCCGCACCATCTTCCGGCTAACACCACCACCTCGCTCTCCGCCTTCGCTTCCACCATCGAGGGCTACGCCGGATTGTGGCCCACGAAGGAGCTCTGGATCCGGTTCTTTGGCCTCCGCCGGAATGTGATTCCGAACATAGAGCTTAATCCAGAGGACAAGCAGCTCACGCAATTTGGCGCAGCCTCTATTTCTCCTAGGAAACAGTCAATTTCCCCCGAGTCACGGGGCTTGACTCTTGCAAGGGATGGGCCTGGACCTTCTTTTATGTCCGGAACAGCACATCCGAGGATCTGATCCGGCTGCGCCCCTACGCTCCGGGTCCTCCTAACCTAGATCTGTGGGACAAGATCCCCAAGAAGCCCACTGTCCTGGCGAACCAAGTCAACAAGAGGTTCCAGGAGCTGAAGGATCTTGGATTGCGCAATGAGGACGCAATGATCACATTTGTCCGCAACCGGATCTCCCCCCTCTAGAAACGCACGCATAAACTCTATCACATGAGCTGGGGCCGCGACCCCAACCGGACCTCCTCATTCGTGTTGAGCAACACCGAGATCTTCCGCCGGGTCAAGGCCCTCTTCACCACCCACAAGGACTTCTCTTCTGAGTGGACGTGGGGGATCGAACACTTCTGCCGAGATAGGCTCCCCCCTATGGTAAGTCTCGTGCCCCAAACCTTTTCTGAATTATATCATATGTCGGTTTTTGTCGTAGGTTTAAACCGGTTGCCTTTTCTTTCCCTTAGATGTTTTTTCAGCAAACCCTTGACGATGGCACCAAGCCTTCCCTCAAATGGGCGCCTGACCGGGATACCTCGGACGAGGAGGAACCGGATCAGGAGAAGTTCATGCCAATGGCCAACCCAACCAAGCGACACACCGGTAAACTCTCTTCCATTAGAGACTAGCCCGAGGATGAAGATGATTCGGACGCTGAGGTGATGGAGGCATTTGACGCTGTCCCCCTTTCTTATGCTTTTCCGGCATCAACTAACCCTGGTGGGCAGATCGATGAAGATCCTCCCCTTGCCACGGGTGAGCCTGTCCTGGTCGCTCCGAAGAAGAGGGGAGCCACATCTGCTTCTTCTCCGGACCTTCTCAGCCAGCTAAAAGGCGAAAGAAGTCTAGGGACAAAACTGCCACCAAGTCCACGACCAAGGCCGTCGCCCGGAGAGCTCGCAAGCCCAAGGAGCCCTTGACTAAGGATGAGTAAGTCAGTTCTCCCTTTGCTATTCACTTGCTCTTCCTTTGTTATAGTTTCTCATCATTCATGATTTGATTCGGCAGGGCCGCGGTAGAGGTCCCCCAGAGCAGATCTGGCATTGCTTCACCGCTCTGACACGACCCTTCTCCCCCTCGTGGCAACAATTCACGCCCGTTGAGCCCCATTCAGGAGGGTTCAGCGGCTGCTCCGGGTTCCATCCCACCTCGTCAAGAGGAGGGAAACCTCGGAGCGGGGGAAACTGGCTCTGCCGAGGCAGCGGCAACCACCACTTCGGCTTCGCCGCAACCAGCTTCATCCGAGATACCCACAACACCTCCGCCAAAACAAAAATCAGTACCAGCACCAGCAGCAAAGGCACCAGCAATAGCGCCAAGCCCCTCTGCCTCGTCCGAGTCTTCCAAGGATCGGCGAGAAGGCACTAGCAGCACCAAGGAAAGCACCAAGGCAGCACCCAAGGGCAAATCAGCCGCAGCAACTTCCACCTCACAACAGCAACCCAATGGCAAAAAGGCTCCTAACGCCGCCAGGGTAGAGTCAATCGAGGCTAGACAGCGCACACTTGCGTCCATGCTCCCAAAGAAGCCTCCACCGCCAAAGGACGCCCTTGCCGAGCCAACTGATGTGCAACTCGTTTTGCACACCAGCCCCGTCATTGCCTAGGTTGAGAGGAGGGAAGCTCACACTAAGGGTCTAGTTGCACCCCACATGCTCAGCGGCGAACATTATCCTCCGACCTTAATCGAGTTTGTAAATAACTGGAACAAGGCGGACGTCATCCACAATGATGATCTCCCGGAGAAATTCGGGCCTGCTGAGTTTGTTGCCCAGATGAACACCACTGCCAAGGCAATTAACCTTGCAGGCCGAATGATGGAGGTATGTTACCTCGCCTTTTTCTTAGCATGTAGAAGATATTAGTGATATAACCATTAGTCCCCGATCCTCCTGGGGAGTAACTTGTTACTCAGCCGGATGCTCCTTAGAGAACTAACGTAGGTCCTTAATAACTTCGAATATGCATACACCTAGAGCTGGGTTAAGTTCCACTTGGCCCGGATCTTGTACACTTCGAATATGCACACACCTAGAGCCGGGTTAAGTTCCACTTGCCCGGATTTTGTACACTTCGAATATTCACACACCTAGAGCCGGGTTAAGTTCCACTTGGCCCAGATTTTGTATACTTCGAATATGCACACACCTAGAGTCGGGTTAAGTTCCACTTGGCCCGGATTTTGTACACTTCGAATATGCACACACCTAGAGCCGGGTTAAGTTCCACTTGGCCCGGATTTTGTACACTTCGAATATGCACACACCTAGAGCCGGGTTAAGTTCCACTTGGCCCGGATCTTGTACACTTCGAATATGCACACACCTAGAGGTGGGTTAAGTTCCACATGGCCTGGATCTTGTACACTTCGAATATGCACAAGACTGAACTGTCCATTTTTACTCTTTCAGGTGACCACCAATCGTCGGAGCACTGAGTTTCAGCGTCTCTTGGATACTCACAAGATGCTGCGCACAAAGCATACTGCACTTCTCGCTGAACACGGTAAAAGGGGTAAGTTTTCTCCTTGGTAATTTTCCATTTCTCTTCGTCTTTATCTGCCGAACTAATCCCTCATTCGGATTTCACAGCTGGAGTGGAGGCTGAGAATATCCTCATGAGGAAAAACTTGGACCAGATAAAGGGTAAGTTAATCTTTTTCCACCTTGCTATGCTTTCTATCTCCTTTTCTCCTTGGCTCGGCAAATATTCATACCTCGGCTTTGCCGGGTTAACAAACTATTTCAGCCTCTCTTGAAGATAGTCTGCCCGTGCCTGACATGATGCTGCCTTTTCTCGAACAAGCAGGGCAGCACCAAGCTGAACTCAAGAAGAAGGACGACGAGCTTTCCCTCCTCCGGACCAAAGATGAAGAAATTGCCAAGCTTAAGGCAGACATGAAGAAGCTCAAGGCGCAGCAGAAATCCGAATTGGAGAAAGCAGGCCAAGACTTTACTGAAGAACAAGAGCGCCTCAGCCTCCAGATCGCCAAGGACCAAGAACTTCTTAAGGAGGCCGACGTCAAGCTTGAGTCGGCGAACATTGAACTTGCGCAACTCCGTGATGACCCGCAAGTATAGGGGGTGTATCGCAGTATTTTCGAGGGAAGTGAAACCCAATTTATTGATTCGACACAAGGGGAGCCAAAGAATATTTATAAGCCTTAACAACTGAGTTGTCAATTCAGCTGCACCTAGAAACAATCTTGCTCACAACAGTTTATCAGTAGCAACAGTTTTGTAGTAGGAATAGTAAAGTAACAGCAGTAGTAAAGCAAAGACAGTAGTAACAAAAGCAGTAAACAGTGGGATTCGAGTGCGGTAGGCATAGGGATAGATGGACGGGTGTTGCATGGACAAGACAATTCACATAGCAATGAGAACATAGGGCAATTGCAGATAAATAAGATAAAGCACCCAAGTACTAGACAATCCTAGGCATGTGTTACATATATAGTCATACGTGCTCGCAATGAGAACTTGCACAACATCTTTTGTCCTGCCAGCCCGTTTGCAGCGGGGCCTCTAGGGAACTACTGGCAATTAAGGTGCTCCTTTTAATAGAGAACCGGAGCAAAGCATTAACACACCATGAACACATGTGATCCTCACATCAAAGCCTTTCCCTTCCGGTTATCCCAATTTCTGTCACTTCGGGGCCATAGGTTCCGGACAACAACATGTGTATACAACTTGTAGATAAGACCAGAAACAATACTATCATAATGAATCAATAATAAGTTCAGATCTGAAATCATGGCACTCGGGCCCTAGTGACAAGCATTAAGCACAACAAGTCGCAATAAAGTGATAAATCACTAATAAAAGATACTAGGCACCATGTCGTAACAATCTGATGCCATTACATGAACAATCTCATCCAATCCCTATCATCCCCATAGCCTACAGCGGGGGATTACTCACTTATAGATGGGGGAAACATGGATGGTCGATGGAGAAGAGATGGTGATGATGATGGCGATGATCTCCTCCAATTCCCCGTCCCGGCAGGGTGCCAAAACGGAGTTTCTAGTGCTGTTTCGTGGAATCTGGTGGTGGCGGCGGAGCGGAACTCCTTCTAGAAAAACGTTGAACCCCCTGAAGTTTTTAGGTCAGAAGGCCCCTTATAGGCGAAGAGAGAGGCCGAGGGTGTGCCTGGGGGCCCACACCACCCCCGGCGCGGCCTGGCCTGGCCCACGCCACCAGGTGGTGTGGCCACCCCAGGGCTCTCTCCGTCTCGTATTCTGGCTCCTGGAGTCTTCGGGTGAAATAGGATTTTTGGCATATTTTCCGGGATTTTTCCTGATATTTGGTTTTCTGCACAAAAAAGTGGACACCAAGGCAATTCTGTTGAAAACAGCGTCAGTCTGTATTAGTTGCACCCAAATCACACAAGTTTAGAGGAGAAACAATAGCAAAAGTTTTCAGGAAAGTAGATACGTTATGGACGTATCACTCCGCAAAAGGCGTGATGACTGTACCAAGGAGCTGACCCGGATCCACAGCCACATTTCTCGTAAGTTCTTTTCCTTCAGCCGGCATTGGTCTCTCCGGGTTGCTTTACTTGTCTTTTCCTTACTTGCTTCACTTGTTTTGTTTTCAGGAAAATTTCCAGAGGGCAATGCCATTGCAACCACTGCTGTAACCAAGTTCCGCCAGGGGAGGGGTACCCCAATTGCTCTTGACGCTAGAGAAATTCCTTATGACATTGAGGACCTGCTAGTCAGCTTGTCTTCTCGCGTCAAAATTGTGAAGACTTATGGCAAGGACATTCTTGATGTAGCAATCTAGATCTTCAATGCCTTTTGGCCTGATGAAGATACCCCAAAAGGGACCGAAGCTCTCATTGTGAAGTTAATGGAATGCGAAAACCAGCTTGACCTTTGGAGGGAATCTGCTGGACGCGTCGGGCTGAAATCATTCTCCACTACATTCTTACATGGTATGAGAAGATCGACCTCAACCTCCTTGCGCGCATGCGCACCGGATCCAGATGGTCCAGCGACCCGGAGTGGATTTCTCGGCGCAAGGCTTGCGCCCATAGCCTCATTGAGTATGCCCCCATTCGTCAATGGAATGAGGGTCCAAGCTTCCTTGGCGCCGGCGACAACGAAAATGCCGAAGATGGTTCGGGTGAGGACGAAGGAGACAACACCTCAGATGTCGAGGAAAGTGAAGATGACGCTGAAGCCAAAGCTGGAGCTGCACCTGCTAGCGCCGAATTTCCTCCCCCTGCTGCTCCTTGAACGAAAACACTTTAAAGTTTATCAGATCCCCGGTATGCCGGGTGCAATTGTATTAAGCACATCAGTTATATTTTGCTACTAAGTTTTTATGCCGGATTAACTTGGGCGTAGTCCCCGAGTTTCATTTTCTTGTTTCTCCAATTTCTTGGCTCGGCTCGTGTCCACCTTGGTTCGGTTTTATGACTTCCGAGTCCGAGTTTCAAAAATTGACTTAACAATACTTGGAAACTTTAGGATTAGCTCAAGATAATTCAGCGTAATAAATTTAAAGTAAGAACAAGGTTAGTCCGAAAAACAAATGTCGGCTCGATTAAGTTTCTTTCCTTAGTCGTTTTTCATGTGCTATGCAATTCCAAACTTGTTCTCTTGCTTGCCATGAAGCCAAATCTTGTTGGACAGCAGCAAGTCGAAGAGTTAGGTATTTGGTGCTCACACACTACTAATCCGGCTTAAGTAGAAGCAACTTACGCCATCCAACATATAAATAATAAATACAGAAGACAACCAATATTGTTAAGGCAGTCCCTGAGTTACTGCTCGAGGTGCCAAGGTTTCATTGATAAGCTCATTGCCGGCATACATACCAACATATGAGAGACTCGGATACATACACTTCTCTGCTAAGTGTAGAAAGGACGAAGTAGAGCTACATTCCATGGATCTTAGATTCCTCACCGGACCTGTCCGCCTTGTTTTTCTCCTGCGGTTTTGCATTGATAAGATAATAAGAATCATTGTGCAATGTTTTGCTCACAATGAATGGCCCTTCCCATGGGGGGGGATAACTTATGCATGCCAGAAGTACGTTGTACCAACCGGAGTACCAGATCACCTTCCCGGAAAATTCAGGGGTTTGCTTTCCGGCTATGATAGCGTCGGAGATTTTGCTGATATATGGCGGATCTGGATAATGCCAATTCTCTCGCTTCTTCCAGCAGATCAACATAATTTTGCCGGGCTTCTTGCACTTCGGCTTCTGTGTATTGGGTGACCCTAGGCGAGTCATGCTCTATGTCGGCTGGTAATACAGCTTCTGCCCCATATACCAGAAAGAATGGCGTATAGCCCGTTGATCGATTTGGAGTTGTTCTTAAACTCCAAAGTACCGCTGGTAGTTCTTCTATCCAGCACCCCGCTGATCTTTGCAGCGGCTCAATGAGCCGGGGTTTTATCCCGGATAGCACTAATCTGTTGGATCTCTCCACTTGCCCGTTCGATGCGGGTTGGGCTACCGAGGCAACGTCCAGTCGGATCTTCTTATCTCGGCAAAAACGCGCAAATGCTCCTTTAGCAAAATTAGTGCCATTATCTGTTATGATACAGTGAGGATAACCGTATCTCAAGATGATGTCTTTGAGGAATGTTACGACAGTAGCTCCATCACATTTTCTTATTGTCTTCACTTCAATCCATTTCGTAAATTTGTCTACCATGACCAAGATGTGGGTCATGTTCCCTCTTGCTGGTTTAAACGGGTCAACCATATCCAAGCACCATACGGCAAATGGCCATGTAATTGGTATGGTCTTGAGCTCCGACATTGGCATATGTGTCTTTGTCGCATATCTCTGACAGCCATTGCACTTTCTTACTAGATCCTCTGCTTGTTCCAAGGCACTTGGCCAGTAAAACCCATGGCGGAAAGCTTTTGCTACCAAGGCTCTGGATGAGGCATGATGCCCACATTCCCCCTGATGTATATCTCGGAGGATGTCAAGTCCTTCCTCCGGGTCAACACATCACTGGAGGACATTAGTCACACTCCTTTTGTATAGCTCAGAATTGATGATCGTGTATGCTTTTGCTCTCCTCTGAGTTTGCCCGGAAAGCACCTCCTCATCGGGTAAAGTTCCATCTTTTAGGAATTGGATTATGGGTAGTGCCCAAGCTGGTACAGCTCACACTGGGAACACATCCTCATCAATTTCCATCTGATCGACCAGCATAACTTCAACCGGATCACGCTGTGCAGTCCCCGGGTTTGCCAAGGCAGTCCCCAGGTTTGCCAAGGCAGTCCCCGGGTTGCCAAGGTAGTCCCCGGGTTTCGCGAACCACTCCCCACATCAATGTCCATGGGCACAGCCTCCGATTCTGGATTTGCCGGGATAAAAATTGAGTCGGATTCCGGGGATGGCCTGATAGATGGTTTTTTGAGGTGCTCCAATGCTACACCCAGTGGAATTGCTTGTCGGGTTGATCCGAGCTTCGACAATACGTCGACAACCTCATTTTCCACCCGGGGTATATGGTGAAATTCGCATCCCTCAAAGTAATGAGATATCTTCTGCACATGAAATATGTATAATGCCATGTTTGCATCCAAAGCATCCCATTGTCCGGAGACTTGCTGGACTACGAGATCCCAGTCACCGAAGCATTGGATCCGACGTAATCCAATCTCTTTTGCCACTTTGAGCCCATGTACAAGTGCCTCATATTCTGCAACATTGTTTGATGCAGTGAAGTGGATCTGCAGCACATATTTCAGCTGGTCCTTCTTGGGCAAGGTAAGCACAACTCCGGCGCCTAACCCGGTTTATGTTTTTAACCCGTCAAAGTGCATTCTCCAGTAGTTCGGATCTGGCAATGGTGGCTCATATTGCACCTCGGCCCAATCCACAAAAAAGTCTGCCACAGCCTGAGATTTGATTGGTTCTCTTCTGTCATATTGTGGCGCATAAGGAGCTAGCTCAATTGCCCACTTTGCAATCCTGCCACATGCATCCTTGTTGCTCATTATCTCGGATATGGGGGCTTCACATATTACCTTGATTGGGTGCTCTTTGAAATAGTGCTTTAGCTTCTTAGCTGCCATATACACACCATATGCCACCTTCTAATAATGAGGATAGTTCTGCTTTGATGCGGATAATACCTCGCTTAGGTAATATACTGGCATTTGCACTAACTTACCCTCTTCGTCACGCTCTACCACAATTACTGCACTTACAACTCGGTTGGTTGCGGCTATATAGAGCAACATTGGCTCCTTTGATAGTGGAGAGGCTAACACTGGCGCAGTGGCTAACATCTTCTTTAGTTGGATAAAGGCTTCATTGGCCTACGGCGTCCAAATGAACTTGTCCGAATTTTTCATGAGTTGATAGAGAGGCAGTTCCTTTTCTCCCAACCGACATACAAACCGACTTAAGGATGTCAGGTAACCAGTGAACTTCTGGACATCGTTAAGACACTTCGGCAGTTCCATTCGCTCTATGGCCCGGATTTTAGTTGGATTGACTTCGATACCTTGGCTAGAAACAAGAAATCCAAGTAATTTTCTAGTCGGGACACCGAAGGTGCATTTCTCCGGATGAAGCTTCATTCAAAACCTCCTCAGGTTCGGGAATGTCTGCCTGATATCGTCAAGGAGCGTTTTGTTTACCTTGGTCTTTATCACAACATCATCCGCATACACCTGCACATTTTCACCAATTTGGTCATGCAAACATTTTTGCATACATCTTTGGTACGTTGCCCCTACATTACGTAAACCAAAAGGCATGGTGCGATAGCAATAAGCCCCATACGGGGTGATAAACGCAGTCTTTATTTGATCACTTGGGTTTAGAGGTATCTGGTGGAAACCAGAATATGCATAAATGAACAACAACAACTCACACCCAGCAGTAGAATCTATGACTTGGTCTATCCTTGGCAGTGGGAATGGATCTTTTGGACACTCCTTATTCAGGTTCGTGTAATCGATACACATACGCCAAACCACTACCACTTTTGGATCGTCTTTCTTCTTCTCCACCAGCACCGGATTAGACAGCCAATCCGGGTAAAGCATTTCCATGATAAATCCAGCAGCCAACAACCGAGCTATCTCATCTCCTATGACCTTTCTCCTGTCTTCGGTGAAGCGGCGGAGTGGTTGCTTCACCGGCTTTGCTCCGGGTCTCACATTCAAAGAGTGCTCGGCCAACTCCCTTGGAACACCTTGCAAGTCATGTGTGGACCAAGCAAAAATATCCCGATTCTCACGGAGGAAGTTGACGAGCTCGCTTTCCTATTTGTCATTTAACCCGGCACCAATTGTCACGGTGCTCTCAGGGAACATATCATTAACAGGCACTTTCTTGGTATCTTTTGTCGCTTGGAATGAGACACTACCATGTGGGTTACTTAGCGCCGACATATACTGCTGCACGGACTGAGACAATGCCGCCACTTCTTCGATCTTTCTCTTCTCCTGCGCGATCACGAGTGACTCAGCCAGGTTAGATCCGGCAGATGCACACTCAATGGAACGTCGGAAATCCCCAGCTATGGTAATTACACCATTTGGCCCGGGAAACTTCAGATTTAGGTAACTAATGTGACAACTTGCCATGAACTTGTTCAGGGCTGGCCTGCCGAGCAACGCGTGGTACGCACTTTCCAAATTGACAACTTCGAATTCCAAATTCTAGTCCGACAGTTATCTCTCGTGCGGAACAACACGTCAACCCGGACCTTGCCAATGGGTTCACAAGAAATTCCTGGCACAATGCCATGGAAAGTTATTATTGTAGCTTGGAGCATGTTCTCTGAGATAGCCAACTTGCGCATCGTGTCCACATACATGATGTTGATGCTACTACCATTGTCAATTAGCACCTTTGAGAACCTCACATTGATGTTAGGCCCAATGAATGTTGGATCCAACACCAGTGCATATGAACCAGGACTAGGCATAAGCTTCGAATGATGTTTGACGCTCCAGGTAATCTCCTGGTCCGACTAAGGTATATACCTCGTCACGGCCGGCATTACTGCATTGACCTCCATATGTCGGTGTTGCAAGCTCTTTCTGTCTGTCTCTTCCGTGGTGAACACAGTAACTCTGATGATGCTCCCTGTACTCATTCCTCCCCTTGTTTGTGGGGTACCTCTGATCCGGTTGATTTTGGTTCTCCACCTGATGCACTGCATCCCTTCTCTCATGGTTGTCATACCTCAGTGGAGGGGGAAGCAACATTAACTGTTCCGTGTTCGCTCTAGAGAGCAATTGCTGCCGGGGTAACTCCTGCCGAGGTTGATCATTCCGAGGTGCGTGAGCATTCCTCGAACCACTTTGTTCTATATTTCGCATCCATTCACATTGCCTGGTTGTGTGACCCGCTGGGTTACTCGGATTTGGCGTGTGAAATTTACACGGCTGATCCAGCATTGCCTCATAGGTATACCTCGGACGGTCCTTCTTTTCTTGCCACTGTTTCTTCTACTCTGGCATCCATGTTTTCTTGCCATCATTTCTTGGAGTCCATTGTTGTCCTCCAGTTTTCTGACGTTGACTGCTTCCTGCTCCGGGTTGGTCCTGATTCACAGCTGCAACTTGTTGTGAACTGTACCGATAATCTGGTATGTCATCCCTTCTTTTACCTCGGTAATCATTTCTCCGGGATGACCCGGCCCCATCTCGCTGACAATAGTCCTCGCTTGACTCGTTTGACGTGATCCTACGTTGTGTCAGATCACCCAAGGCATATGAATCAGCAATCCAAATTGTTTCTGCCAATGTGGTTGGCATATCTATTTGCAACCTTTGCCATAGCATGCTTGCATATCTGCATCCTTGCGCAAACCAAGCTATGGCCTTTGACTCAATCACACCCTCACATGAGTTTCACACTGTGCACCAGCGGGTCAGGAATTCCCGGTCTGTCTCATTCAGTCTCTGCCTGCACATTGCTAGGGTCTGTGGCTTGTTGGGCCTCGGATACATACTTGAGAAATTGCTAACGAACAACTCCTCAAAATCGATCCAACAGTTAATACTTCCGGGTGGCAAATTGTTTAGCCATACCCTCGCAGGCCCCTCCAGCATCTGGGGTACATATCTCACAACCAATCTCAAGTTGCCTGTGGCAATTTTTACAACAGTTGTATAGTTAATCAATCAATCCTTCGGCTTAGTGCTGCCGTCATACGTCTTTGTGCCTCTAGGTAACTGGAAGTTAGGTACCGGAGGTTCCTTCATGATCCGGGGCCCAAAACATGCCGGACCCGGAGGACCTTGACACTCAATTTGCTCCAACCTATACAGCCGATCCAGTTTTAACCTGGCGTCATCGGGCATCAAGTTCCTGCCTCCCAATCTTGACCCTATCACGTGATAGTCTGGCATAGGATAGCCATCGTTCACCATTTCTGAGTCACCATCATTGTACCTATCTTGCTCCTGTGGAGCTGCTCTCTGTTGCATACCTTGGCCGGCACTGCGCTCTTGCCGTGGTATATTCCGCTGCTGCGGTTGACCTGCACCTATCGAACTACGCTGTCCGGCATTGCCGTTTACAGCATTCCCTTGACCGGCATTGCCTTGGTCACGGTTACCTCGGCCAGCTTCACCTTGGCTCACACTCCTTCGATCCTCATTTCTCTGCACTTCTTTTCCTTTACCTGCCCTTGCAGGGTCATAAGGGACTATCTGCTTATTTCTCCTGGCCGAGGTTACTACCTCTTCTCTCCTAGGACCACCATGAGGAGACGATGCGGCTCCAGCGGATTTTTCCGGGTTACCCACCGTCGAATGAACGATCTTGGAGGTCCCTTATCTCTCCGGGTTAGCCCTGAGCAACTCCTCGTTTTGCCTGTTCATGTTCCTAACCAACTCATTGACCCTATCTTGCTGTCTTTGACGGGCTTCACCCGTCAGACCTTCTAACTTGGATGCAGCTGCATCTGCTGCTCTGAGGTTCTTTGTCGGGGTGCTATACTTCAGCAGCCCCACGGACAGACAGTTTTCTGACTCCTCAATCCTAGTATCACCCTCTTTGTTCATTTCACTCATGAGGTTTCTCCCCTTCACTTTTACAGTATCTACCTTATTTGCCTTTGCGTACTCACGCAGTGTCATGTTCAACGACTGCTGAGCCGCGGCTATCTTTTTCGCACCCCGTAGTATTTTTTGCCTAGTCTCCTCTAGCTCGGCCTGTGCCTGAGCCGGATCTACTGCTGCTGCTACTGGGTTTGCCAAGCTATCCATCACCTGCTGCAACACATTCTCTAGCCTCTCTAGCGGAGGACCTCTACTTTTCCTCGGTGCCTTAGGTGTTACCTCCGGATCTGGTGTCGGATCCTTGCTTGCGCCAGAGCCAGGTGCGGTCATCATCACCTCAGCGTGGTCCGGGGAGCGAGTGATACGTGCCCCGCGAGCCGCCCTAAGGGGTGGCTCGCCTCCTTCGACGACGTGCCACAGATGAACGCACGACACATCGACAGCAACGTAGATCTTGTGCGCGCCGAGCTTGATGAAGAAGCCATTGTGCGGAAGAGGACGCTTGCCGAAGCAGCCAGCGTTGTCGCTGACGAAATCCACTGCTCCAAAGCGCTGAACGAGCCCGGAGACGATGCGTTCGCCGGTGCCGATGAAGTTTCCCGTCCGGATCTTCACCCCTGCTAGCGCTGCTAGCCCCATGGTGGGTGCCAACTGTCGTGGTGGTGTCACGGCAGATGCCATGGATAGGCTAAAGGTGGGGACTAAATGCACTAGGGGAATCCATGGAGGGATAGTATGGTGATTTCACACACAGTTGCTTTGTATTCGATTCACTTCCACAGTTTACAAGTGCTCCTTGAGCTGTATTGGGGAGAGGAGGAAGAAGAACTCTCTTACTCTCACCACTAGCTAGCCCTCAGGAAAACACTAGTAAAACCACTACTCACTAGAGATCTACCAAGCAAAGACCAACCCCTTCTACAGAGGCCCTAGCCCTCCTTATATAGGGGTGGCTAGGTCTCCACTTAGGGCATACGTGGAGGCATATTCCAGGGAATATGCCTCTTCCCAAAATAGTAAGCCGACCGGGTCACTTTAGCCCAACGTCATCCATGCAGAGGCTACGTGAGCTTCTGCGGCGCCTCCGTCATCCGACATAGACATCGTCACCTTTGTCGGCCACGCCTCGGTGGTCCTGGCCTCTGTCCACTTTGCTCATGCTCTACGTACAGTGGTCAAGCTTGATATAACCCGGATCGTACCAAGTTGATCTAGCCACACTTGTTCCTGCATATAAGTTAGATACATCTTACCGACATACAACATAAGTCGGTTGAGACCCAGTTAGGTGAACGTCCCCTAGTCCGGGTTACTCCGTGATTCGGCCTGCCTTGAGGTGACTCGGCCAGCACTTGCTTTGACCTTGCCGTACCTCGGCTAACTTGGCCTTTATACCCTGGTGTGACCCTACCCGGGGGTATCCCCCCAACACCAATACAGGTATTGTGGTTGTATGGTAAAATTGGAATGGTATCGCATCCGAATCCAACCATCAGTTATGTAAAAGGGTTAAGGCTCATGCCTCAACATTTTCATCATCATAAACCATTTGAGTTTCTCAACACATGTCAAAAACATCTCAATAGAATGACTCATCATTATAAGGTTTTCAAAATTTATTTTCACCAAGTATTCCCATCTAAAAGTGACTCAAGTTTTCATCTAGCCCTAGTATACTATGTTCAGAGTGTTCACTAAGGTGGGATGATAGAATAAATCTCATGTCATAGAATGGCATCTAAGGTTATCTAGATAGGTCAAGTTTTATACATTTTATGCTACCTTCAAAACAAGTAAAGGAGTTTGGTAAAGTAAAGAAAGTAAAGTCTTGGAAGTAAACTTGGAGTAGGTACTAGTCAAAGTGGTATAACCAAAGCATGCCTAGTGCATCTTGCTTAGGTTATCTAAATATTCTAGCTTGCTAACCATAGCTTGCATTGCTAAAGATGGCTTGCTAGTATAATACTTGCAAGTGTTATATTGGCTTGGTTGGTGCAGTGGTTGAAGTTTTCTTCCTCCTCTTGATAACACTCACCCTCCTCAAAAGCTTGGTCGGTAATATCGTCTATAAATACATACGGAGTACACAATCAGCAATCAAAGCTTAACTAGTCTACTTAGCACTCTAAGGCACATATTTTGATGATCTAATATCATCACAAGCATCACAAGGTTTAATTAACTAGTTTTATTCTTTTTATTTGAGAAAAATAATTTCTACTCATTGAAAATAACTAAGATTTAATATTCTCCAATTAAAATATGGGATCATATGGACACATGTCATCACCACATATTCTAACATATGGGAATGTAATTTAAGGGTTGGATCATATTTAATTAAGTTTAGGTTTATTATTTAATGATTTAAAGTGACTAGAAATTCCTATATAGCATTATTTTGGTACTAGTCCAAAGTCACTTCATGTAAACCTTAATATTATTACATATTCAGATAGGTATGGTTAAATGTGATTTTTGAGAGTTGGAATCAACTCAAAAGCTATTATGGTTGATTTTATAAAAATGTTTGAATGTGCAAATGCTTATGTCTTGTTATTTTTACTAGGAGAGATCTATAACTCTAAATGAATTAAATCCAACAGGCTTGGATAGATATTTTCAGTAGTTTTCTAACCAATCTGAATCACTCAATTTGGTTTAGTAGATCTTCTGAAACTGATTTTTAAACTAAGGGACAAAAGTGAATTCAAAATAAAATACGAAAACATATATTTGAATTCATGGGCTAGCGCAGGAAAACTAACGGGCCGGCCTAGTGGCGCTCCACGGTGCGAATGACAACTGGCAGGGGGGTCCCACAGGTCAGCGACACATCAAACGCGAAGCGGTATGGGGCAACATGGACCATGCGATTAAAAAGAAGATCTACGACCGAGGATCGTCGTCTCCGGCGAACAGGTCGCCGGTGAGAGCTAAGCCTACCGGCTCGGTGGGGGTGCAATGGGAGCATACCAGAGATCCAGCTAGCATGGCGATGGGGGCGATCGAACGTGCTGTCGACGGTGGACTCATGCGTGGTCGCGATGGCTCCTGGGGTGGATGAAATCGACGGCGCCTCTCCTCCTCTGCTGCGGCAAGCTCTGGCTAAATTCTGGCGAACGACGGCCCGCCTTGCTCCGGGGATGGGGTGGAAGGCTCAGTGGGGAGAGGGGAGTGAGATGGTGTGAGTAGTTTGTGCTAGGGTGGCCTCCTTTTATAGGGCGAGGAGGAGACCGAACGGCACGACGGTGAGTTCGTCGGTGACATTGATACAGGCAGCTAGAGGCATGGGCTGGGTAGGCGGACGGTGGCCTGCCTCCTGGCAGTCATCTACGGCTTAAATGCGCGGCTAGGGGAGGTGGCGTTTGGTCGGGAGCGTCTCGTGCTCTAGGAGACATAGGCGGTGCTCGACGCGGCGCACGGCGACTGTGGGTCACGTGGCGGCGCACGGCCGTGTTTGGCGGGGTGCTGGGGTCGAGGCGGAGCGACGTGCATGGTATTGGGTCGAGGGGCGGTCTGTGGCGTGCTGGTGGCTAACGCGCTCTGGCGAGCTCGCAGAGAGAATAGGCGGCGGTGCTGGGGAGTGGTCCAGGGGCTGTGGATGATCGAGGGGTGGACAGGGAGGTGTGGTAGGGTTGGGCGGAGCTAGGGGACTTGCTGGAATGGCGCGGCGCTATCCCTGGCGCTCTGCCCTGTTCTGGTCGACGGCGACCACAAAGTGGCGACGCTCCACTGCTGTTGCGGCTTAGGGGTAGGCCGGTGAGGGTTTGGTTGGTCTCAGGGGGGACAAGGGAGAGTAGATCGGGTGCAATGGGGGACAATGGCTTAATTAGAAACAGTAATAGTTAGGCTATTATATTTCTGTCTGCAAGGTGTTTGTAGAAATGGCCGAAAGAATTCAAGTTTTGAATTTTTAGATGATTTTTGGTGGAGTTACTAGGCACATGCTTAAACATCTATGGTTTCTTGGGATTTGAAAATGGAAGTCATTTGAGTGGTTTTTGAATAGGTGTGATCTTGGTACCTACACTAGATTCAATTTTCAAATGCCATTTAAAATTAGTTTTTGAAAGTTTTTGGCAGATCACAGTGGGCCTTGTTACATCACTACATGTACTAGCAAGGGGTGCAAACATCCACATTTGTTTTTGTTGAGAATTGAGTTCTAGGAATAGCCAAAGTAGGCATGTTGATTAAAATGGCACAAATGACCATTTGGTTATTTTATTCATTTTTATTTGTTTTTATTTGGGATTTGTTTGGGAATGATCTAGATGATGTTTAAGTCACCTAAGAATCATTTTACAAGAAAAGGATCACTTAATCATGGCAATTCAAATCAACTCCTAATTTAAATGCACACACATATGTATGCTTTAATATTTTTAAATGGAAACGTTTGTGTTAACTCTAAAATTGATGATTTGGATGTTAATAGCCTTGGATTAAAGTATTGGGATGTTACAGTTGGACATACCCCATTCGGCATATCCCCATCACTCCCATATAGACCTTCTTATATAGGGGAAAAGAGTGCACCCCAACTTCGAAAATACCGGGGTGGGACTAAAGGGAGGAGGAGGTGGAGGCACGCACCAAGGAGGAAGCCAGACATCTGGGCTAGGGTGGGCCCCGCGCATGCAGCCCGTGCAGGGCTAGAGACCGGGCAGGCCCCACCCCGCGTGCCCTTGAAGGCGGTAGTGGTTGTCCCTTATGGCCTTCCTTCTTGGACCTTGTTCCCTATGAGAACTTGGCCTATTAGGGAAGTTGCGCCAATTAAATTAAATTTAAAAATTAATTTATTATTAATTACAATAATCTATATAAAATACATATCATTTAAACCTTTTTTATCTGAAATACCTTTCGATTCATTCCAATCTCCTTTGGATTCTCCCAGAATGATTCCGGTTCTCTCGTGGAACACTTCCGATATTTCTTTCTATTTCTTCTTGTGATTCCATTAATTCTAGAATGATCTCTAACATTGTAAAAACCTTAAGTGAGTTACCCTATAGTTCGGAAACATCACATACATGATCGAGATAACTCTCGGATCAATGATCAATAGCGGGACCCGGATGCCCAGAATGACCCCTATGCATTCCACGATTTCAACATCGTTTCAACCATAAACGCCAAGTCCAATCCCCTTTGTTACATAAATACCCGGTATCATGATACCTTGTTAGATTTTGTTACCGAGAAGTGTTTCTTTATGATCTAGTCACATGCTTCGCAGCTTATGGATGCAATCTCATCGAGTGGGACTAGTGTATCTTCCTGACACGCATGAGAAAAAATCCTGATATCGATGCATACGCCTCAACATGTCCCTTTGGAATAACCAACATACACCTATATCATCACCCTGTTACGGTGTGACGGTTGATGCAGTCAAAGCAGTCGCGGGTGACATTGATTAAATATGATCTCATGGTCTAAGGATTAGAATACTTTGTTTCTAACTATTGCAACTATGAACTTTGTGACTTTATATTGTTGCAATACTTATATGGGTAATTTCCATCATATCATTTATCAATGATATGACTTCATTTTCAATTGGCATTAATGCTCCATGATCAGAAAACCTTGATCATCAGTTGTCCAATGAACTAGTTGTATAGAGCCTACTAGGGACCTTTGGTTTTTTTATATACCACACTTGTATAAATATTTCCGATTGACATAGTTATAGCATGATATAAAACTATTATGAACAAATCAGATATGCTAATAAACACCTTTATTATTTGCCTCTAGGGTTGGTTGGGTGATACACATAGTTCTCACATTGCTTTCCTCCTTGGGGGCGCCGACTTGAAGATCTTGATCTCATCCGTACTTGTTGGTGGGTTGGATTCACAAAACATTCCGACGATGACCTGCGAGTGGTGCTCTGGTCGTTAAGATATTCGTGGGCACGTGTCCTATTCATCTCCTCTCCGGAGGTTGTCTTTAGAATCAGAGCTACCATTCTAATGTGCGGAGCTAGAATCATCTGTTTGGCATGGATCAACTTGAGATTCACTTGATTGGTATCCATGGTGTTCATGTGTGCCCTCGCGATGGTCATGTTCCATGATAGTCGGCGCAGGTGTCTATGCTAGTTTTTGGCCGGTTTCCTCTAAATAACTGGCCAACTCTTTTCTGCTTAATTAATGAAAATGACAAGTCTTTTACCTTTTTCTAAAACTATATATAATTAGGGGGAGTGTAGGTATTTCATAATCAAGAAAGAAGCAAGTAAGTTGATCTGAACAATAATAATTCTTGCCATGTTATTACCCTATTTCAGTGGGACACGGCTATTTTTCTCTCGGGTGCATATACTCCCATTATTTTGGTTTAATTTTAAACAAGGTTTAGAATATCATTTTTTTAAAATATGTGCTTGTACATGTCCACATTTTAGGTGCTCACAAGGTCATTTCACGGAAAATTGACATTTTGTGCGGCTTCTATAAAAAAAATACAAATTTAGGTGCTTCCATGAGACATTTTTTTCATTTTTACACAACCCACAAAACATATAGGTTTTTCGTAAAATTGCAACGTGTGCTCATAGAATGTGCGGATACACACGAATATATTTTTTTGTAATTTTATGCACATGAGATAAATGTGCATTTCCGATTTCAGTGAGATACTTTTGTTCACTTGACTAACAAATATTTTTTATTGCAACCAAGAGATTATCGAAATATTTTAATGGTTCTAGATACACTGGGGCAAATATCTCTTGAAGTGTTGTTTGCTTTAATCATTGCTTTCTCCGTTTGAGAATGTATACACCTCGCATGTGGTCAGAACAAACAAGCTATCAAATTATATTACATATGGTCGACAAGAAAAGTGGAGAATTGGGCAACAAAACGTGTGATAAATAAAAATATTAAACATGTAAATCACAACCGGTAGTTCTTCATAGATCTATTGATCGCTCCTAGATGTACTACGATGTGATGATATGGTTTAATTCTACCTTATACACAGACAAAGATGAAATTCTACATTCAGTTGTTGATAAGATCAGAGCCAGCTACTCTTCCTAAGTACCAACTAGATTGTTTATCCAATTTTTGATCGGAGTTTCATGAAGGAAACCCAGAAAATAAATGGAATATTCAGAAAAACAGTGATTGAAGTTTACATCTACAACTCCGAAACCTACATGATTTCCAAGGCATGCCTCTCTGAGGCCCCTTCCACCGGCTCTCGCCGCCTCTTTGGATTTCTCTAAAGGGAAGATATTTGAGACAAATATGTTCAAAAAAATTGGTCATCACATCAATTTCTCTGGAGGTTTACGCAGAAGACCTTTTTTCCTGGTTGGCTCTTTTGGTCGTGCCAATTTTAAAATTGATGTTCATACTATTGGCATTGCACTCCAAGCTTGTTTTTTTGGCCTAGCTTCAAAATTTCAAGTCAAGATCCTCCAAGATAGAACATTTAGATTTGATGTCGCTTCACGTGCTGTGGGTTTTGAAATATATAATTCTGGTACATTCTCGGATGAATTTTTCGTCTTGAAGGTCAACCTTTGGGGTGATGGAGGTCCAAATTGGAGATTTGAAGAGAAAGAATATTACAAAGAATTAGACAAGGACTGGATATTTGTTTCATACAAGAAGAAAAAGAAGAAGTATTGGATCACCGATTTCCTTGTCAATGGCCCCATGCAATAACGGTCAAATCAAAGGTGATATTAAAAGAATTGAACCGGGCACGTCATTTGCGGAAATCGTGGTTAATGGGAAAGTTATTGAGGGTGCGAAATCTCCTGCAGACAACAAATCATCCTCAATTAATCTGTCTGGTCTTTTACCATTTTTGAAATGCCCAATCTTCCCTTCTTTTCCTTGGCCCGACAAATCTTACCTTAATTGGTTCAAGGCCCATGTCTCGCCGTAGGTGTCACGGCCCAGGGTGTTTGATTTTCTTAAGGATTTTTCCCTCGACCAAAAAAAGAAATTCCCGAAACCCCTGCCTCCTCAACTCCCACGCCTGCAGAAACCCCAACTACCTTGCTCCGCTCGTCGCCGGCGACAACTGTTGCCGCAATGGCAAACATTCCGCTTGACCCGCGGTCTTTCCTACCCCATGGCTTTGAGATTTTGCAGGTGGCTGGCCGGAATCATGTCAAGAGAGTGGTGGTTCCTCGTCGACCGAGGGCTCATGAACAGTATGCTATTGCGAACATTCATCCCCTCCCCCTGGTCCAGTTCCATTCGATAATATCAGAGATGTGTTGCAAGATTTCTTTTTCAATGAGGATCGTGTTGATTTCCGTGATATTCAAGACTGTCCTTTTGGCTCTGCATATGTTCAATTTAGCAATGTCAGTGACCGGGACCGTTTAATCGCTACGGGTCCAATCCCTTTCCAGGATGTTGCAATCCCTTTTGCTAGGCACAATGAAGGCATTAACTAGCGTAGAACTCAGTTTAACAATGAATGCTGGGTCATGCTTCTGGGTCCTCCCCTTGATCATTGGCATACTAATGATCTGAATGTTGTTTTCTCTGATATTGGAAAGGTGTTGCTATGGGAAAGAGACCCTAAGCACAAAGGCAGGATCATTGCTAAACTCAGAGTCACTGACCTTTTGGATGTGCCTAAAAGTGTTAGATTCACCATTGGGGACCTTGTGGAAACTGAATCATGGACTTTCTCTGTGGAACTTTTAAACAACAACCTCCTAGGTGGGGGCCCACCTGATGAGGACCCACTACCTGATGATGATGCTGACCCCCATCCCTTGCCTGTGGTGGGACCCATTTTTGGCCCTCCTCCTCCACCGCGTCCTCCACAGACTGAAGGTGACATTTGTGGATGGGACCAATGGGTTGATCCTGCTCCCCAACAGAATAATGCTGGTTGGGGTAATTGGAATGCAGTTCAAGGACCTGTGTTTGCTGAGGGTGTAAACATGCGTATTGATAATTTGGATTTGCCACCACAAGAGGCTGACAGTGCTGTTACTGGTTCCATTCCTGTGGCCAATGTTTCTTCAGACAATCACAATGCTTCTGTCCATGGGGCTGATGATATTGAAGTGGAACAACACACTGTTGAAGCTATCCAAGAAGTGGGCATGGGTGAGGGACTACTTAATATACTACAGAATTACTAGGATGATGGGGAGGAGAGCCATCATGCTAATGAGGGGAATCAGCAGGATGACTGGATGATTGAAGACACAAACCTTCTCTCTCCCAATGAGGCACATCTACAAGTTGGGATGGTCCTCACTCAATTTGTCAACTCCTCTAAGGGGCTATCTGCTAAGCAGTCCTTCTCCAAGCAAGGACTGAAACTCTGGGACGGATTCTTTGCTCCACACATCAACAACTCTTCACCTGGCAAAGGCAAAATGCAGTGTGATATTCCTATAAGTTGGTTTAACTTTATCACCCTCATGCTCATCACTCCTGAAAAATTCAGTTGGGCAAGACACTTTCTTACTTCACCACTTTGGGATATTATAAAAGAGCCAATTGCAGAAGAAAATGCCTTTACTTTCATTATCCTTGATGAATGTGTTGGACAGATGCCTCCTCACTGCCTAAATGATTCTCCATCAAACCTGATGGTGCCAAATGCTGCAACAAAAAAAAGAAGGGGAAAAGAACCTTTGGTGGACACTGAGGTGAGAAGGATCCCAGAATTGTGGAGCTTAATGGGGGATTTAAAAGTCATGTGAATTGCTCTAATTTTAATTGTCTCTCTTGCAATGCTGCTCCACCTTGTCTCAGCAATAAAGTTGTTAAGAACCTTGTTGATTCATTTTGCAAGGTTAAGGAGGGTGAACTTGAGAAAAGGCTGCTGAAGAAGAGCCCCCTGGAAAACCTGACCATCAAGACCCCTGGAAAACCTGGACCAAAGAAGATTGGTTCTGACACAAACCTTTCAAGCAAGAAGAAAGGAGGAGTTGCTGAATCCTGTGGACAGCAGTCTAGGAAGAAAGCTCCTAAATAAATGTTTTTAATGTCTGCATTGTCCTTTTGTGCCTGGATCAATTACCCTTGGATTCAGTTATGAGTTGTTTAGAACCATTATGCTGCCATGCATGTTTATGACTTCAGTACCTTATGATATTTACAAGTTTGTTTGTGTGACTACAAATCTTGTGTCACCCCAATGTTATCTCAACCTGGTTATCAATAAATAACAACAGAAATTGGAAGATTCTAAACTGGAATCTTAGAGGAATTAACTCTAAGAAGAAGTGGTTGGCATTAAAAAGTAAAATCATTGAATCTGAATGTGATATCATTTGTCTCCAAGAAACCAAGAGAGAAATCTTTGATATAAATTACTTAAAGCAATTATGTCCACAAAAGTTTGACAGTTTTAACTTTCTACCTTCAATTGGTGCTTCTGGAGGGATCATCATCATCTGGAACAGTTCGTTGTTTAATGGAACCAGAGCATTCCAAAATGAATTCTCCACTTCTGTCACTTTCACCTCCCAACTATCTAATGACTCCTAGACTCTTACAAATATCTATGGCCCATGTCAAGCTGATAGGAAAATTGACTTTTTGAACTGGTTTTCCAACATCATGATGCCTGATAATGTGGATTGGCTTTTCTTAGGAGATTTTAATCTTATTAGAAGACTTACTGATAGAAATAAAAGTGGGGGTGATGTTAATGACACTATGCTTTTTAATGAAGCTGTCAGCAACCTGGGACTTATAGAATTGCCACTGAAAGGAAGGAAATTCACTTGGAGTAACATGCAAAAAGATCCCCTTCTGGAAAGACTAGATTGGTTTTTTACTTCTAGCTCATGGACAACCAAATATCCTTATACATTGGTTACCCCCCTATCCAAGCCTACTTTTGATCATCTACCTTGTGTCATCTCGATTGGAACAAACATTCCCAAGGAACAAATATTTAGATTTGAAAACTACTGGCTTCATCATTCTGATTTTAAACAGATTGTGCAAAATGCCTGGAATATACCAGTGAATCACCAGGACTTGGCAAAAAGGATATGTGCCAGGTTAAAAAATGTGAGGAGAGGCATCAAGATTTGGGCCAAGCAGATACCATGCTTAAAAGACCAAATAAATAAGGTGAATGACACAATTGACCTTCTGGATCTACTTGAAGAGTCTAGAACCTTAACCATCAATAAATGGCATCTTAGAGATATTCTGAAATCCCATATAATCTCTCTGCTCCAGAATCAAAACACCTAATGGAAACAAAGAGGAAGAATTAAATGGGTGAAATTAGGTGATGAAAATACAAAAAAGTTCCACTCCAAAGCTACCATCAGCTATAGGCACAATTATATATCAATGATTAAGAATGAGAGTGGGCATGAATTCTTTAATCACTATGACAAGGCTGACATTCTATGGAATGACTTCAAAGCTATAATGGCTACATCAAACAAAACTCAGATGCTTTTCAACCTTGAAGATTTCTATGGAAATGGTATGACTGATGAGATGAAGAATTCACTTGAAAGACCTTTTCTTGACAAACAAATTGAGGAGGTTATATCTGATTTGCCAAATGACAAGTCCCCTGGGCCTGATGGTTTTAACAATGAATTTATCAAAAGCTGTTGGTCAATCATTGCAAATGATATCAAATTGCTGATCTATGAATTCTACAATGAGAAGGTCTCTCTTCAAAGCATCACCTCATCCTACATTACTCTCACTCCTAAAGTTTCAAGCCCATCTACCTCTGCTGATTTCAGACCAATATCCTTATTAAACTGTGTGTTCAAAATCATTACCAAACTTCTTGCCAATAGGCTGCAATCTGTTATTCTAGAATTGGTGCATAAAAATCAATATGGTTTCCTTAATAATAGATCTATTCAGGATTGCATTAGATGGGCTTTTGAATACCTTTTCCAATGCCACAAATCAAAGGAGGAAATCCTAATTCTAAAACTTGACTTTGAAAAGGCTTTTGATACAATTGATCACTCTGCCATCATAAATATCCTCAAAGCTAGAGGATTTGGCAGAAAATGGATTGGAATGATTTTTGAGTCTGGATCCTCTGAAATTCTTCTAAATGGAGTGCCTGGGAAAAATTCTACTACAGGAGAGGTGTGAGACAAGGAGACCCCCTTTCTCCACTTCTTTTTGTTCTTGCTGCAGACCTCCTACAATCTGTCCTGAATAAGGCCATGCACATGAATCTTCTAACCCCCCCCCCCAATAGATGGACCTCCCAACAGTGATTTCCCTGTAATTCAATATGCTGATGATACATTGGTGGTACTTAAGGCAGATGCTACTCAATTATTGTGCTTGAAAGACCTTCTTCAAACATTTGCAATCTCCACAGGACTCAAAGTCAACTATTTGAAGTCATGCATGATGCCAATAAATTTTGTAATGATAGCTTGATGCATTTTTATCAGACAATCAATTGTCAAACTGGCAGCCTCCCTTTCACCTATCTTAGATTGCCACTAAGCATATCAAAGCCATCCATGGAACATTTTCTGCCTATTGTTCAAAGAATTGAAAGAAGACTTTGTGGTATAGCTGATTTCTTGAACTATGGAGGAAAACTGCAACTGGTAAAATCTGTACTTTCCTCACTTCCTCTATTTTTCATGAGTTGTCTAGAAGTACCAATTGCCATCAAGGATCAAACTATAAAATATATGAGACACTATCTTTGGAGAAAAAAGACTGAAGATGTTCAAGCCAAAGGACAAGCACTGGCATCTTGGGATAAAATTTGTCGTCCTATAAATCAAGGGGGTCTAGGAGTCCTGAGTCTCCAGATTCAAAATACTTCCCTCCTTTTAAAGAACCTGGACAAATTCTACAACCACCATGACGTCCCTTGGGTTCATCTCATCTGGGAATCATACTACAAGAATGGAAAATAACCTGGAAGAAGCATGGAAGGATCATTTTGGTGGAAATATCATATCAAATTAATTGATAATTTTAAAGGCATGGCTAAGTGCAATCTGAATTCATGAAATCAGCCTATTTTTGGTCTAACCTTTGGCAAGATGAGTCCTTTAAGAATAAATTCCCACATCTCATGTCCTATGCTAAGTCTTCAAATATCAGTGTTCATGATTTCTTACAAGCAGATTACTTGGAGGATAATTTTCACCTACCTCTTTCTCAACAAGCATACTCTGAGTTTTTAATCATGGAAGAAATATGTCAGGAAATCATTCCAACCACTCATGAGAACCTCCATGATAACTGGAGTTACATTTGGGGGTCAGATAAATTTCAAGTGAAAAGGCCTACTCATCCATGATTGGCTACTCCCCATCACCACCTCACTTCTCTTGGCTCTGGACATCCTATTGCCAGAATAAACACAAATTCTTCTTCTAGCTTTTGCTTCTAGACAGACTGAATACAAGGAATCTTCTGAAAAGAAAACAGTTCATCCTGCCTGACTACAACTGTGTTACTTCCAACTCTTACTTGGAAGAATCAGTTAACCACTTATTCTAGGAGTGTTCTTTTGCAAAAAAATGCTGGGACCATATTTACAGAAATAGAACTGCAAACTTATCAGGGTTGGAGGACATTCCAGACATCAAAGAAAAGTTACACCTGCCATTTGCAATGGAAATCATTGTTATGACTACCTGGGGTATCTAGATCTGCAGAAATGAGAAGATTTTTAATGACAAAAGACCCACACTAGAAAGATGGAAAGCAATCTTCTATCAAGATATGAGATGGATATAGTTCAGAATCAAAAGAAAATATAAGGAGAAATTCAAAACCTGGTTGAATCAACACTTAGATCAGAGATAGAGTAGATATTTACCCACTTTAGAGGTGGCTTTATCTTTCTTGTTTTGATATGCCTTTGATCAATAGTCTATATGTATTTTATCATTGTAACTTACTCATATCCATATAATAAAAAAATTGCAGTGGGGATTTTCCCTACTGTTTCACCTAAAAAAAAGTAAAACAGTGATTCACAAAAGCTTAGATAAAGAAAGAAGCTGACAACTAAGATGGATCTTATCATTGAAGTCGCAATCCCATCTAGATCAATTATATCGTCTCGAGCTTCATTGTGTACTATTTACTTAATAATAAACAACCCAATGCAAATTTGGTTTAGATAATGTTGCCGACCATTAATGACTAGTTCGAAGATCAGGAGCAGGGGCACGTGTGGTCCTGGTTATCGAGTTTATGGCACCGTGATCATCCAAAAAAAATCAAAGATGGTATCGACATTCACTTATTATGCTCTGTTATAATAGTGGTAATGCTCTTGGCTCGACATAGTCTGCTCTATTCGTCCTGAACCAAATTTGCGCCGGGTAACCGACAAAAAAATATTGCAGTCAGGTCGATAATAATTGAGTGCCATTATTTTGTCGATCTCAACCTGCCAGGATGGTTGAATGCTCATAAGTCTACTAGGAGTTTCTACCAATAAAAAAATACAAATTGTGGATGTGAAGGAGGCCAACCAATGACAAAGAACTTCGAGGCTTTCTTTGTATATCTGGATATACTATCAGAAGTTTTGGTCGAATTTGTGACTATGTCAAAGGCTTGTTTCACTCGAATTTAAAGGTTGTAACTCCTGTATTTATATTAATTACACTTTTGCTTCGGTGTCCTCCCTCTCCAAAACTTTAGCGAACATAAACGCATGAATATCTAGGATTGCATGGTACTGTCGATGAGAAACCCGTACAAACCCACATGAACACCATTCGGCTTGCTAGGACATAGACATACGGTGTAATGGATTTACGTGTACATGTGTGCACGCGTCCGCATGAGGTGGAAAGTCTGGGTTTATATAACGACATCGCCTGCATCGTGTGGATATAGGGATGCGGAATATACCCTACTCTATCTCATATACTAATACGTGGGTATACATGGTCTGGATATAGGTTTTGCCGGGCCAAAAATATCCCCGAGGCAAACTTATCACCTCAAATTTCAGTGCTGGGTGGGTAGAGGGGGGGGGGACACGGAAACAAGGCTCTATTAATTAAAGCTTGCCCATGGGCCTGGAGTTGGTCAAGGTACTGCTGTAGGACAAGCTGTATAAGGTATTGCGAGACAACCATATTCTTGTTTAAAAGAATAAAAATAGAACTAAGAACACATTAAAAAGAACATAGAGTATCAAGACCATTACCAAATGTTCCTTCCACGAATCATATTGGATAACTTAATTTTTACGGTTCCAAAATCTGCTTATTTTACTAGTCTTCGGAAACATAAAACCATAAACCAGGAAGAGAGAGCTTCTCTGGTCCTTCACTAACTTGAGCTAAAAGATCTGAAATCCAAAATGCCAAAATAGCAATAAGGCTTGGTATTATTAGAATGTACAAAAAATACCATATTCATGAAGCAGAAACATAATAGCTTACCAAGGCGATGATCAGTAGCTGGTCCAAGAGGATGAGCAGCCACACTGGGACTAGGACATGACCTAGACTTATCCAAGAGTTTTTTTTGCCCCAAAGGATGTACTAAAGCTTCCTATCATATTTGTTGTATTACCTTTAATTTTTGGTATATTTTGTGAAAAAAAAGAAACTCCATTCTTTGTTGTTGATCAAATGAAACCCCTATTCGCTCCTTTGGATATCCTTTTTCCCCACAAGGATATTGAATACAAGGGACCCTCTTTACTGCTACTATAATACGAAAATGAACGTGCACCATTTGACCAGGAAAAGGCATATCAAAGATTTTTGGAAATACATTTTGAAATGGAAGCTCTCGAACCTATTCCGACGTATGTCTAGGATGAGGTTTCCGATCCGGTTGGTGTTTCGACATTCTGAATCGAGGTGGCTCTAAACTTAGGTTTTCTTATATCGCTAGTTACAGAGAGAGGGGACCGAAGAAGAAAGAGGTGAGACCTACGAGAGAAGGATGACTCTGTGAATGTTCTTTCTCGACTCTATTCCTTTTTCTCTATACTCAACGATCTGCTATAGCTTGGTGAAACATAGCCAACCGAAACCTGATCCAGGTTGAAGTTGATGGCATCTTTTTCTATTCCGTATTTTTTTAGTGAGAATTGAAATCTTAGATGAAACTAAAGCTTACTTAGATTTTTACTATATTTAATATAATTTTTATATGACACATATTTTTTATGAAAAACTACGCCCTCGAGCCTGAGGTCTAATGATGTAACATCAAATAATAAATGCATGCTAGCTTGCAATATGAGTTTACTCCCTCCGTTTCAAAACATAATATGTTTTGGCTTTTCTTAAATACATGATCTAGACGTTTTTTAATGTTTAGGTTCACTCATTTTGCTACGAACCTACACACTAAAAGATACATGCGTTTCAGAAAAAGGTTAAAACATTTTATATCTTGGAACGGAGGGAGTATTGATCTAATATGACCACCTACAAATCTATACTATAATTTGCTTACGGTAGGTTTGTCTTCACAAATTTCCGTCCAAAATTATTTAGACGATTTTACCCCTTGTCCGTTCGAACATATTACATTGGATGCCACCGCCAAGTCGTTTTTCTGTTACCTTGAATCCCTTCGTCCCCTTGTAAAAAAATTCCTTTGTCCCCGTGACCAGGAGGTCGCGCACCCCGCACCCTCCGCCGCTGCCCCAGCCCAGTGCCCGACGTCGCCGTCGACTGCACACACCCCGCACTCCTAGGTTTGTCGTTCCTCCCGTCCTGCACATGAACCTGAGTGCTTGGCTGCAGGCAGGCGGGGAGAATCAGCAGAGGTAGGACTTGGAAGTCGTGTGAGGTCGTCCTACATTACCGCATGGCCTAGATCTTGTGCATCTGCAGCAGCTAAGCCTTCCAAGTGATGCTTTGAGTGCAGGATTCTGCGGATGATTTTCCGCCTCCTGCCTCGCCCGATCTGGTCGGAGGAGAAGTTCCTGGCTATAGAAAAATGAAGGGCCCCGGTGGATCTGGAAGGAACATCACGAACAAGAGTGGGCTGCCATGGCTGGCAGAGGGAGTTGCAGGTCTTGGCGCACGAGCTCAAGAAGAAAGGCCATGGCCGGAGGAGGCTCGGGGTGATCTCGTCAGCATGGCCATGTAGAGCACTGGGAGCTCGGGACGACACACACAAACGAAGAAGCAACTGAATTCTCGGACCACCCTCCGAACCAGATAAATTAGGAGAGAAGATAGGCGCCTTCGTGTGCATCCTTTTCTTGCTGCACCGATGCGTTCCTGTAAGTGATGCGCGAATGATTGATATGAGCATCTGTCGTTCTTCCTAACTCTTGCATGAGTGGATGAATGAATAATGTGACGAAAGTGCCTAGGGGAGAGCAAGATACAGAGCAAGATTGTCATCAGGTCACGATAGAAAGATGCAGAGCAATGATTTCTTCCTGGACAGAGCACGCTAGAAGGATTCAGCTCCAATCCTCTAAGCAGATAACGATAACATCCAATCGTTCACAACTTTAGATCCACCCCACAACAAGTTATATTTTTGAAATTGTTGTTTTTCAAATATTATTTGTCAAATCTGTTACTAACAAATATATAATATTTCTTAAAATATTCTGCTAACACAGAGTCGTGGGAACACGTTGTTTGCGGAATAACACAATGTATATTGGCAGGAGTACTTGTTAGAATAGATCAATCAAAACGGGATTAAAAGTCTAAGTAGGCCAAATTATGATGTTTAAGACTACGATGTATGAAGGTGCAGCAACAATAGAGCTGAGGGATGTGTGGAAATTAAAGAGAATGGTCACTTGTTTTGTGTCACGGAGGGTGGAAAAAGGCACGGTTCTATTTGAAATGAAAGAAATATATATGTTTTAGTAAGAGGAAATGCATGGATACAAAAAGTTGTGTATAATAGTTTGTTAAATAAAGGTTATAGACAAAATATATGTACACATCTAATTTGGTAGAAAAAAAACGTCCCCTTCCTCGTGCTCCTATCCCCCCCCCCCCCCGAGGGCGACAGGAGCAACACCCGATCCCGGCAGCCAGCCCTTCCCTCCCGTCCCCGTTCCCTCTGCCACCGCTGGCGCGGGCCGCCGAGCAAAGCCTGTGCGGCGCGGCGGTGGTGGACTAGCCCTTACCCAAGCGCGAGGAGAGGAAATTGGGGCCCCATCGTCCTGGCGGCAGTGCACAGTGGCGGCACTAGAGCTCGGGCGGTTGGGATCTAGCCCAGGTAGTCGAGAGTGGTGACATGCGGCACGAGGCGGAGGCGCCTCCTCTCCTTACTGCGGGAGAGGGGGGTCTAGGTGGCGCAAGATCCGCATGATCTCGGCCTGACCTCTAGCGGCGGCCATGGCAGCTCAGCCACCGCGTATATAGCAGTTATAGGACAACTCCGGTTGAAGGTGGACGGCGGCGACGACAGCCTGGCTGCTGCAGTGTGGCGGCGAAGCTGATAGGGCTTGATCTGGACCTTGTTGGGCCTGATCTAGGCCTAATTGGCACTGCTACTTTGTCCGAGCGACACTCGTCAATGGTGATGGATGGCAGATCCCTTCCCCTAGGCTGCAATGTGGCTCGATGCCTGCAAGTCCGTGTTTCACCTACCCATCCTACTCGTCGGTTGTGCGATGTGGCATTGGTTGGAGCTTTGGCTCGAGTTCGTGGATGCCGGGACGGTGGCCCCGGAAGGTGGACTGCGCGGATGACTCTCCGGTGAGTTACGTGGCGGTGGTGATGGTTATTATCTTCGGTCATGTGGATGAAGAGGAGCAGATGTTGGGGGACTTTGGTGTTGGTGAAGTTTTGGCTTCGCAACTCCTATATCATGTGTTAGAGGAGTGGCAAGAAGTTTTTTCCGTGCAAATGCTCAGTGCTCCAACATCAATAATGGTGATGCCTGCGGGTATCGTTATTCTCTTGGGTTACCTTCTCCACGATAGGGTTTTGGGTGAAAACCCTTGACCATGGTCTCGGCAGCAGCGCGGTGCGTCGTTACCCTCTTGTGGACATTGGTGCGGATCCCCGGTTCACCCGATCTCCAATATTTGTCTTCTGTGGAAAGTTGTGGTCTTCCGCATTTTTCTTGTTTACCTTGATCTGCTTTGTAAGGAGCCTCCCCATCATCTTGTATCTTTCTCGCCGATGTAGCTTTATTTATAAAGGTGGATCAAAGACTGTTTTGAGGAGGATCTAAGTTGGTAGTGCCTTCAAGTGCATTTGGATGTATCCTAAATTGTTCTCCATAGTTACCCACATTGTATGTTATGACACATGCATTTTTTTATCGGTCCGTAGCAACATACGGGCATTTAGCTTGTAGTAATTAAATCATCTTTCAAATGACAAAATAATCATAGGCCTACGAGCAAAATTTCATTAAGCGTTGTATTTGTGATGACTATAGAGCAACACTAACTCTGCGGAACAATGAATACATTTCCAAGACTTTTAGATGTTTCCCTGGTAGTTGTGATATTCACCAGTTTTGCCAAAAAGGAAATCACACGCCTTGACCTTTGCTTCTATTCATACAGTTTAATATTTGAGGTTAGGCTAGCCATATTGGGAGTATCATAACTAGTATCACGCATGCCATGCTGGCAAAAATCTTATGTGGCACAGCAATTAAGAAGAGAGCGATGGTTAGATTATCATAGGTAGATACCGTATCATAGCATGTAAAATTAGAAACCCTAATACAAATAAATCTTATACACAAATTTACATTAAAATTCTACAGATCATTAAATATAATACTACTATCATATGATACCATGCACTATAGAGATAGTATCATACACTAGTATCATATGCATGATACTACCACTATGACCAACCTTATGATTTTAATTTACCTGATTTAACTTTGATTGCACTTATTAGATAACCAGTCAAGTATCACCATCAGAAACTAGATAGAGAGACACCACCCCCTGATTGCACTGCGAGACTAAGGTTAATTATCGTTCAACCTATGTAACTAGTTGCACAAGCTAAGAAATTAACAGTGATTTAAGATTTGAATATTATGCCACCCGAAACAGTCACACTCCCTATGACGAACTGATGTGAAGAAAAGATAGGGCCGGGGCCCCTAGGGTACTACAGACAAGCAAAGGATGACTCAGTTTCATCCATAAAGACAAGCAAATCAAGCTACTTCATCACCTCCGGACCTCCTTTGTAGCTTCAGCCTTCATCTTTCAGACCTTCACCTCGTGCTTCTTGGCATCGCCATATTCTTATACGTAGCTAGTCCTCGCCTGTTTCATCTTGAATTGGATCCCACTTTGTCACCTCTCTATCTAGCGCTTCCCACCTTCTTGACATCCCAAGAGGCTAGCGTAATCTCATGGATCCAGCAAAGTACTGGATGATAACGAGGAGAAAGCTGGGTGCAGATCAGATGGCGCCTCCTGTCTTCAGCACGCCGCACGTCACCGTTGGCGGCGGCGGTGGCAGCTCCTCGGCCTCCTACTACGAGTCGTGGGAGGAGCGCGCCTTCGCTGAGGACTCGGCAGGGAATCTCGGTGGTTGCATCTGGCCACCGAGATCCTATTCGTGCAGCTTCTGCGGCCGAGAGTTCCGGTCGGCGCAGGCGCTCGGTGGGCACATGAACGTCCACCGGAGGGACCGTGCAAGGCTCAAGCTCTCCGGGATGACGGATGACGGTGGCATGCCACTGCATCAAGGCTATATGATCCAGCCGAGCCCGCCGGAAATTGGCGGTCCCCAGCATGATGCGCACGGTCGAAAACCTAGTACTCCAAGCACCGACGGTAACCCTAATTCAATACGCGGTGTTCTTTCCATTCCATCGAGATCTTTGGTGGATGCTGGAACAGCTAGAACCGTCTGGGGCAAACAAGTTTTGACTTCCCCACTCGCTTCGCCCTCCGCTACTCAAGAATATGGTGTGAAGGAGATATTTCTTAGTGCTGCTCAGCTGCCACGAGATCATCCAAACAAGGTATCAAGGATGCGTGCTGAGCCAGGATTGCATGTTGGGAGTGGTGAATTGCAGCCGAGTCTTTTGGGCTGCCGCACACGAAGTAGCTTTGAGGATCATAACGAAGATGATGAAGAAAAGGCTGTTCATTTAAGTCGCAAGAGAATGAGAACTGATGTTGAGGTAACCCCGTTGTTTCTATGTTCTCCATCCGGTAAGCATCTACAAATAGATGATCATGATGATCGCCTTCATTATGCCAAGGTATTTAAACTTTGTCGTCCCAGCTCTCCAGCTGAGGAACTAGATCTTGAGCTTAGGCTTTGAGAAGCCTCAAAAACCTAGGTTCTGTGATTCTGTCAACACGGTTGACCTCAACAACAGCACAAGTGCCTTGTATTTACTTTTGTTCTTAGATAGAAATGTTGCCTTCTGATATCTGTATTTTCTAGTCCTTGTTTCGGTGGATTTTATTGATTTGGGCAAGGCAATTCTGTTTGTTTGGAAATGTCTAAAAGTGTATAACATCTCAGGTGATTTCTCATACTATTCTGTAAACAAGATTTTGTACTAAAATCAAGAGCTTACCTTGCATATATGAGAAAAATTCGACGTGAGCTTTCATATTTAAGGCTAAATTATTTTCTCTGGCTCTTTGATCGGACTGAATTTATCAGTGCTCCAAACAATACATCATGGATTGAATTGGCATGTAATCTTTGTGTAAATTGCATAAATGATACTATGTTTCCATGCATTGGGGAGCGACTTTCTTCTCATTGTCTGTTCGTGCCCTCTCCGCCCTCTAGATGTTTGGTTAAAAGGACACGCAAACAAAATCCACATATATCAATCAATCTGTTGAACTTTAGTTCATCATCGCTATTTACTAGTTTTTGGTTCTTAGATTGACAGATATACACATGGGACTAAATTTAAAATTCATCATCATTATTTGTAGTAAAGGAATTTCATATCAGATGATATATTGTGTAAAACGTATTACCATATGTATGTACACTATATAAGATGCGGTGTGGTGAAGTGGCAAGGAGTAAATGTGAACTTCTTCGTAATGTTGGTGCAATGGTGTGTGCGTTCACATGTATATGGCACATTTCGGTGTGTGTGCGCGCCGCGTACGTGTGATTACATGTCATGGTGATGAGCTTGCATCTATGTGAGATATAACTAGGATCACAACGTACAGACACAAACTGACTCGAGTGCATGGGAAGAGGGGAGAAGATGTCATCTTCCCTTCCCTGCCCAAAAATTAAGCTCCCACTGACACATTCCAGCAGTGGAACTAAAATTAAGCCACATGCACATGCATGTGATTCCAGCAGAAGACGCTCAAGGATACAGATTTAATCTATGATGCCTGCAGCTAGTTAGCAGGACTACTAGTTGGATTCCATTCTTCACAGTACACATATTCCCTTCTCTCTCTATGCAACTCTTTGTTTCCTTCCTAATATTTCTCTCAACCATAACATACCCGAATACACTCTTATAACACTTTTTTGTCTTTTGTACTGACCTGCTCATCAATAAGTAGCTTCAACACCGTGCTGATCTATGCTTGATTTGTTCCCATTCTTGCACTACCTTGAATACAGACGCCAGAAGCCCATATCTTGCTTTAACTTCTCCTACTATGCAAGAGAGAAGCCATAGTTTCCCAATGAACTAGCTGCAGAGCATTTAGCTACGTGACAGTGGTCACATTCAGCAACCAAAAGGCAGGACGCGCCATGCTCTGACTCTGAGCAACACCCGGGGGAGTCGGGTAGCTAGCTAGCTAGATGTCAACGGTGACATTTACAGATGAATTTAAGAACGTCGATGTGCTTGCCCCATCAGGCCAAGGGCCAGAGTGCAGACGGTATTGTAGAAGCTTTCTGCGATGGTGCAAGTGCATCTACTAGAGTACTACTGCCTTGCTAGCTAGGTTGTAGAGATATGAACTGGTGCGTCACATCGCTGGAAAGCGGCAAGTTACAGGATATGGCGGAGAACTGCAGGTTGCTCAGCGAGTGTAAGCTGCAGCGGATGTATGTGCCGATCGTGCATGTCTTTGTTGAACTGTGCTTGTCTCCTAGACAAGTCTGGTCAGTGAGTCTAACAGCTAGAGGTGTACTGTGGAGTTGTCTGCGAGTGATCTAGCTAAGCTAACTAGTCTGTTGGGTAGTCATGCATATGATATACTAGTACAAGAAACATATAGTATGGATGCACATGGTTAGAGGAATGTCGTCTTTAGCTGCAGGATTTTCCTGTAGTTGTATATATATTATATATGCGATATGATATATGGTGCAAAGGGATTACAGGAGGGGGCCGAGCCAAACCGTGCCACCGTGGGGTTGGTTGGTGGCAAGAGGGGATTACATAACTTAAGGATGTTGTACTGCAAGCACTATATGCGGTACCGGGAATGTGTTTAATAATCGTGTGGGAGAGAATATGGAATCAAATGCACTGATCATCACAGGTGTATTTAAGTCCAACAAGTGTACTGGGCGTCTATATGTTAGGGCTAAGCAAGACAAATATACCTTTAGGATGCATGGAACGTCGCAAATTTTATTTTATGACACCAATACATGCTGAAGCCTTCACTGTGACTAGTAAGACAAGCAAATAATAATTCAAATAATGGAGCTTCACATGAGAACACATATACCTACTAAAGGTACTTGCCCTAGAACACAATAATGGCCTATATCACAAAGGTCTTCTACGGCGGGCAACCTGAAATCTCCACAAGAAGTATTGTCGGAGACGAGTGTATTTTGACCGTAGTCTAGGATAGGCTTGAGCAAAAAGACTGGTTCAGAAAGGCACCTAGACAAAATCGGTTGAAATTGATAAATGCATACAGCCATTCTTACTTTATTCAGTCAAAAGTACAAAGATTATTACATCACGGGTCGTTCGGAGTTTCAACGTTCATGAGTCATCTAAACAGAAGAGACAACATGGTATGATACTACATTAACATGTTATCCTAAAATCAGAAGACTAGCTGCACTGGTTGTACATATCCTGTGCAATCATTTTCACTTGGTTGAACGAAATGTCCAAAGCCTGCCACTTGTCCATAGGCTACAAATATGATCACATACGGATCTAGGGAGTAGCGAATGGAAATGACCTGCAGAAAGAAGTAGAATTTGCATTGTTAAAGGTAACATCATTTCGTAGGTTCCACAACGCCCATAACAAAGCACAAAATCCTACTTCGATTTGTACTTTATCTCTCTTATTAGACAATGTTTGCCAATTTTCAAACAAATTACTAACGTTCTTTGGCAGTGATAAATTCAAATCCATTTGTACAATACTCCAAATAATCTTCGCGAAGGGGCATGTAAAACATAAATATTGTATTGTTTCATCTTGAGAATAGAAACAATATATTTTATTCTCATTCCAGATCCATTTAGTCAAATTATAGGAGTACCTTACGGTGAATAAGCCACATAAAAATATTAATCTTTAGTGGTACTTTCATTTTCTAAAAATATTTATGAAGGAATACTGTGTGGTCATTCATTTAATCTAGGTACATGGAATTTACCCAAAAAGACCAGGACTTTGTGAGCTTTCACACAAATTCATCATGTTGCACAGGTGGTTGGACATCCATGAGTCTTTGGACTAAATAAGTGAAGCCATCTTGTCGATTTTTTCCATTATTTAAGATTCTTCTAAAGGCTATATTCAGAAGATCCTGAGACATAACATTTGCTATGGAAACCTATTTTCATTCAGCTAAGTTATATGAAGATGGATATTGGTCTGATAATGGTGTTTCTCCTAACTAGGTATCCTCCCAGAAACATGTATCCTCGCCATTTCCAATCTTGAAGAAACCTATACAAAAGAAGTTCTCCTTAACTTTTATCAGACCCTTCCAAAAGGGGAATCAGTTGAGGGAGATTTCACTTGAGAAAGAGGCTTTGAATGTAAATATTTATTGTGTATGAGTTCTTTCCACACACCTTCATTTAAAAGTTTGTGAAACCATTTACCAAGCAAACAATTGTTCTTTAATTCTAAAATCTCAATCCCCAAGCCTCCTTGATCTTTTGGTCTCATATAATGTTATATTTAGAAAGAGTGTATTTTATTTTATGGCCACCACTTTGCCAAAACAATCTTGATATAAAATAGTCAAGTATTTTCATTACCTCCATGGGAATTTCAAATAATGACAACATAAAAGGAAGGCTTTTGAGAACCGAGTTTATTAAGATCAGACGATTCCCATATGATAGCATATTACCTAACCAACAAGCCATTTTTTCTTGAACCGATCTTCTACCGGTTTCCACTCACTATTCCTAACACTACAACACACTGATGTCAAGCCCTGGTGCTCATAGACACCGAAGAACATGTCTAGTTGCCGTGCTCGTGCTAGCGCAGAAAAGATCCCTAAGGGATAACTGAGTTTTGCTAAGTGCAATGATGGTGCTTTTTTTGCCTTCGCACAACGTCATCCGTCGACCTAACGCTTCCGCGGTATGACATGATATTCTTCTCAGTACATTGTAGGCCGACATTGTATACATGTCATGGCACCTATGATACGATGGCTCAAAATGACTGTTTGGTCCAATATATGTCGGCGAATGCGTCGGTGCATAGCAATATAATTAAATTGTTAACTAATACATAATGTTTTATATATAAATATAAATAAATCACATATAAAAAATAATAGAAAATTCATAATACAGAAAAACAAATAATTATACATAGTTGAAATCTCAAGTACTTCACCCCAATTTAGTTCACATACATCTCTAGAAAACTAACTAATTATTTATGCACCGTGACAGCCAAATAGCCCTCCTTTAATTGAAACTCGAAAGCACAAACATCTCCTTCTTGCAGCTTCTTCTGAAGAACACAATAGGAAGAAAGAAAAAATTACTGGTTGTGGCAAGAAAGGTAACATATTTCCTTTGAAGATGTTGTTATTGTTCACGGTGTAAATGTAGTAAGGGGTCGTTGTCTTGTATCTTCTGACTATCCTCCTCAGGTTTCTCTTTTTTGATCTAGTCATGTTGACACCATTGCTAAGCCTATAGCGAAGGTTGTACTTGTCTACAATTTGGGCATCTGATCCTGAAATGAATTTATATTACTTGACACACATAGTTCATATATTATTGATCAAGTCTCACCACTATACCTCATAGGGTAGATGACATGGCCGGACAAGAAGTAGGTACCTTATCAGGGTTGTTTTCTGCAATAGACATTCCTAACCAACAAAGTCCAATAAAGCTACCTTATTCTCTTACAATGAATTTCCTAACATATATATATATACCATTTAGATCAACGAGGTTTAATCATTTTATAACTTATCAACCAAAAAAATAGGAAAAATTGCGTACAAGAACTAGGTACTAGGGAGGATGCTGGAGAGGTGTGTGCAACCGCGGTCGAGGACACCGGAGAGGTGCGTGCAACCGTGGTCAAGGGCGCCAGGAGAGGTTTGCGCAACCATGGTTGAGGGCGCTAGAGCGGTTCGTGTAGCCATGGTCAAGGCCACCGGATAGATCCGCGTAGCCGTGGTTGAGGGCACCAGAGAGGTGGAGGGTGAAACTAAGATCTAGAGGTCCAGTGTGAAAGTGAGATGTAGAGCTGGAGATTTCTTTCAAATAAGGCTGAGATCTTAAGCTTAGTTAGATAAGTTGTTCTGGATCATTAAACCAGTTTGCAGACAGGTAAACAAGTAGGAAAACAATGAATTCACAAGAAAAACAGATATGATGAAAATAATTCTCAAAAAACTAAAGGAACTGAAGTACTCAATTAATAATTATAAAATACATGTTCAAACTAAATTAAAAACAAACAAACTACTACTCATTATCCACTAATCCTCCGCAAAAGACAAATAAGATGTCACAGAGTGTACATCGTCATCCGGCAGTTCATCCACATCGTTACATTGAACTAATTGAGTCATTCTACCAATAATGTCCTCCATATAGAAGGAGATCTGCTGGCATTCCTCCTTGTACTCGCAAAGAAACTGGTACGCATAATCTTGAGCTTTGTTGTTGATTCTCTCATATTGGAAGTTGGTCGCACAACATTTCCTTATGTTTAACTCAATTCCAGACACAACGCGATGCGCTCAAAAGGTATGGATACTTGTACTCCAGATCAGACCATACAATGGCACTATAGATAGGATCCTCCTGACCGCATCCAAGGAACCAGCGGCAGGTGTCACAGCTCCCTCCATGGTCAACATAAATCAGCGACACGGTGGAAGGCCGCACCCGCACATAAGTTGTGTATCCATCTCGACGCCATCCCATTGCGTCCGTAGTTAGTAGCATCAGGTGATAATCCATGCAGAATCTGCGGGTTGTGTGATGAAATATTAAGAAACGAGATTTCCCCCAAATAAATGTGAAAACCTAGATGGATTGCAATAAAGAAACCCCCAATATCCACCTAAAAAAAATTTAAAACCTAGAAAAATTCTTAGGTCCATCTCGTAGTCGATCTTTGTAGCATGCATCCTATCTCTCGTCGGCGAGAATATCATTTTGCGGCCCGAAAGTTGGGGCGCCAAGGCAACACGGTACCCAAGTTGCATGTAATCAGCCGCGATGACTACAGTTGGTGTGCCAAATACTTAGGGGGTCTTTTTTGGCACGAATTCAACTTTACGTTTCAATACAAAATATCAGGCTAACAGCCATCAAGTTGGGCCCCCCTGTCAGTTCTCGCCGTTATGTCGCTCCCGTCGCTTAGGTGTCAATTAGGCTTGCAGCATTGGCGCCTACATCCATTACGCATCTTCTTCTTCCCCGCAGCGGCAATCTGTGGGGCGTCGCAGCCATGGTGCAGAGCTGGGACATGGACGAACTTGCTCAGCCCCGCTCTCCTCCCTGTAGTGTTGCAGCGTTAGCACCTGCATCCATTACGCGTCTTCTTCTTCTTCCCCGGAGCGGCAATCTGTGGTCGCGGCCATGGCGTAGAGCTGGGACGTGACGAACCTGCTCGGCCCCACTCTCCTCCCCATACCGAGTCGGAGTTCACCCTCATCATGGACGTACCCATGGCACGGTGCGGGGACGAGAATTGTTTCTTAGTGAGATATGTCACCGTGTCGACCATGCTCGGTTCTGTTTTCCTCCTCCAGAATCCGAGCTTGCCGTCGCCGTGGTTGCACCCGCACCAATTCTGCCACCTCTACCGAGGTCTCTGTGGTAGCTCAAGTTCTGCCATGTTGGACCTGTAAGCGAATTCAGAGCTGGGCGGCGGCAACCCGTTGTTGAACCTGTAAGGAATTTTTTGAATATTGCGTGCCACTCCAAGGTCTTCGGCTGATGCATTCGGCTTTTGCCAACGTCCACCGCTGATGTGAGATCATTTAGTTACTTCAATACGAAATTTCGACCAATTTAACTTGTTGATGTATTTCTTGACAATTATAATATAATTGAGCACTAGAAATATTTTGTAGTGTGCATGAGCATTATCAGTAATATAATTGAACACTAGAAATTTTAAGGCACTCCATATAAAGGAGTAGATTAATATAGAAGGTTCACTAGAGATACCACGGATATATTGTCTTACATGGCACACACAGGTAATAATTAACTAAAACAAAATAAAAGGAGGGGCGGTAGCAGGAGGCCTGGACATGGCGACTCCTAGCAGGGCAGGGGCATTAGCAGAAGTCATGGATAGGCTAGTCGATGGGATATAGGCCAGTCTGACATAATCCTAGAGGAATTTGCCGAAGGCTGCGTGCCGCGCCAAGGTAATCTGCCTATTGCTTCTATCTCCGCCTCTGGCAACAGCCACCGCGTGTTGGATCATGTTGTCGAGGTCCACGTTGATTTCGCTGCCACAGAATGGGCAAAACAGTCTCCCCCTACGGTAGAAACGGATTAGCCCACACCGTAACCACCTCAGCACGAAGCGGCTCTTGTTGTCCCTGGATTCCTTGGTACCGTCCACTTCATCATCATCCTCCTATTGATTTTTAAGAACATAACTTAGAACTCATACATATGATTAAATTGTATTATAACTCAAGAATTAACAATATGTACATGTAAGACAATATATACATGGATATCAAAGAGAAAGCATCTCAGTAATAGTTTGATCAATTCATATATTGTTTCATCTCAACACAATGACAATTAATTGCATCAGAGTGTATGTAGAATAAATTTAGGGGCCTCATAAGTTTCTTCAGGGATAGAGTGGGCAAACCAAGTAACAATTGCATAACCTATAATATTCTTGTACATCATCCCAGGTTCGCTAAGTTATCCCTAAAAAAATCTGACACCAATGTGTCTGCCTTTCTTTGGGGGGAAATTTGAATCATTGGCCACAATAAGAAATTGAAATGTAATCGTGCAAAACAATATTGAGGGATATACATAGTCTGGTACAAAAACAAGCCTAAATATTGTAATTATAAATAAAAAACCAAACAATTAATCTTTAGGTACACGTTAAAAATACTTATGATCAAAACCATTCATATACATATGCATCATAGGAATCATTCAAAGATCAGAAACAATTCATGGATCATATATGTAGTTCCATATAAGAATAAATCAAGGGCTTCATAATTTGTTCCAGAGATGGAGTTGGAGAACCAAAGTACAAACAAAACAACCTATATTGTTTGTGTGCATTGCTGCCTTAGGTTCACCAACCCATCCCTAAAACACGACATCATCATATGTGTCTCCCCTTGAACTCTTTTGGGGAAATTTTCAATCATCGACCTCGGTGACAAACTGAAATGTAATTCTTATACACTATGAATGCATCGAATAGATAATTCAAATATCATAGTTCTATGAATGTAGAATAAAGATTGTAGCCTCATAAGTTTCTTCAGGGATGGCGTAAGCGAACCAAGTAACAATTCCACAGCTTATATTGATCTTGTACATGGCCCTAGGTTCGCTAACTCATCCCTGAAAAAATCTGACAGCAATGTGTCTGCCTCTCTTTGGGGAAAATTTGAATCATTGGCCACAATAAGAAATTGAAATGTAAGCGTACAAAAACAATATTCAGGGATATACATATTCATCATACAACGCATTCATAGATCAGAAACAATACAAAGATTATATATATAGGTTCCATATGAGAAAAAATTAGGGCCTCATTTTTTTCAGAGATGGAGTCGGAGAACCAAAATACCAACAGCACAACCTATATTGTTTATGTGCATTGCTGCGTCAGGTTCACTAACCATCCCTAAGAAAATGACACCATCAGATGCCCTTGTACTATTTTGGGGAAAAATGAATCATTGGGCTCAGTAAGGAATAGAAATGTAATGTTATAGGCATGTTGTGTATCGAAATCAACACTCAACTAGCAAACTCAACTAGATGGCTGATGAGCAGATTGGGGTTTTGTGAATAGATGGATTCGAGTTTTGTGACTAGATGGCAGATGCATTAATCGACCGATCGAACCATATATATACTACCCTACTTCAAGAGCAAAAGAATATGTACACGATTGATAAAACCCTATGTATGAATAGTGAAATATGCGGCTGCGACTATAGAAGCTAGCAATGTAGTATCTCCGACTCCTCATCAGGGACGTCCTCCTCTAACTCATCATTCTCTGCGATTGCATCGAAGATTTCTTGGACGACAATGGGGTCATTGATGTAGAGCACCGGATTGCCTCCGCCTGCCGCCTGCCCCCATCCAGATCTGCCGCTGGCACCACGACATTGTCGGCCACGACGTTGTCGACCACCTGCTGCTCGGCGGCGACGACTACTGGCTGGAAGGATGAGCTCGAACCATCGACGGCGCAGCGACAACCGGCGTTCGTACCCGGAGAAGACGCCTCCACCTGCTTGGTGACACCGAGCCATATGCTGATGCGCCTTCAACTGGCTTCACCTCCGACTCGTCTCCACGCGTACGCTTAATGGCGCACCTAGGGAAAGAGGTAGTGCAAGCGAGGGAGCTTCTGCACGCACGGTAGGTGAAAATTGGGATTTTGGGAGTAGACAGATTGGGGGAAAATGACACGAGCACATGGAAAAAGAAGGTCAAGCGGGTTTATAAACACCGGACCGTTCGTAGTCCTCGAGTGGACATGTGTGGTGGGCGGGGGGCTACCACGATCTCCACCTTTTTTTTTGGTTCCCTTTTTTTTGAAATAGCCACGATCTCCACTTTAGAGCTGCATTGAAACACGCTCATGGCAGACCTCGATTTCACTACATGCAAGTGGCACGGAACCAATTTCTAGCAACTTTAGATCTACTCGAGGGGGCCCCTGACTCATGGAAGTTACTTGTGGTAGGGCCCAGTTGGAAGTGAGATTGAGAGCGTTGTGTAAAAATGGGATATGTCTTATTAAAATCAAGTGGCAATAAATTGCAGCGTCCCGTCAACAACCATGCACTCGATGATCCCGTTGCCCTGTGCATGTGTTGTAGTAGCAGCAGTAGACTTTGCAGACTAGATGAAACGTGACATGACCACTCGACGACTTTTTCCATGGACGGCATCGTGTTCCTTCTTGTAGAGGGAGACGTCCGTGCTGTCTCACGCTGTACTGTGAAGGGCACGACATGTGCAACGATCATCCTTGGATCATATAGGATCAATAGTTGGTGCGCACGATCCACGTGATAACTCTGACAACCAATCAGGGCGTAGCAGATAGAGTGAGCACAGGTTTGGGATTCTATGAAAGAGAGAGAGAGAGAGAGAGAGGAAGGGCAAAACTGAGTAGTATCAAAAAACCAAGGGCAAAACTGAGTAGTATAAAAATCGAAAGTGAGTGTCTTGTACAATGAAAATACATCGTGGCATACATAAAATTATGCAAAGATAGATCCACTACAGTTTATTGCATGTATGTTCTTCTCATAAAAAACATATGGATCAGCCAGAGTCATTACATGTGTGTTCTTCTCATGAAACATACATGGATCCACCAGTGTCATTGCATGTCTGTTCTTTTCATGAACCATAGCTATAGTCATTGCATGTCTGTTCTTTCCACAAACCACATATGGATCCACCAGTGTCATTCCATGTGTGTTCTTTTCATGAACCGCACCTAGTGTCATTGCATGTGTGTTCTTCTCACAAACCACATATGGATCCACTAGTGCCATTGCATGTCTGTTCTTTTCATTAACCACAGCTAGAGTCATTGCATGTCTTTTCTTTCCACAAACCACATATGGATCCACCAGTGTCATTGGATGTCTATTCTTTTCATGAACCACAGCTAGAGTCATTGCATGTGTATTCTTCTCACAAACCACATAAGGATCCACCCATGTCATTGGATGTGTGTTCTTTTCATGAGCCACACCCAGTGTCATTGCATGTGTGTACTTCTCACATACCACACATGGATCCACCAGTGTCATTGCATGTCTGTTATTTTCATGAACCACAAATGGATCCATCAGTGTCATTGGATGTGTGTTCTTTTCATGAACCACACCCAGAGTCATTGCATGTCTCTGTTCTTTTCACAAACCACACATGGATCCACCAGTGTCATTGCATGTATGTTCTTTTCATGCACCATAACTAGAGTCATTGCATGTGTGTTCTTCTCACAAACCACATAAGGATACACCAGTGTCATTGCATGTGTGTTCTTCCCACAAACCACACATGGATCCACCAGTGTCATTGCACGTCTGTTCTTTTCATGAACCACAGCTACAGTCATTGCATGTCTGTTCTTCTGACAAACCACATAAGGATACACAAGTGTCATTGGATGTGTGTTCTTTTCATGAACCACACCCAGTGTCATTGCATGTATGTTCTTCTCAAAAACCACACATGGATCCACCAATGTCATTGCATGTCTGTTCTTTTCACAAACCATAGCTAGAGTGATTGAATGTCTATTCTTTCCACAAACCACATATGGATCCACCAGCGTCACTGGATGTGTGTTCTTTTCATGAACCACAGCTAGAGTTATTGCATATGTGTTCTTTTCACAAACAAGCTAGAGTCATTGCATGTCTGTTCTTTCCACGGACCACATATGGATCCACCAGTGTCATTGGATGTGTGTTCTTTTTATGAACCATAGCTAGAGTCATTGCATGTGTGTTCTTTTCACAAACCACATAAGGATCCACCAGTGTCATTGGATGTGTGTTATTTTCATGAACCACACCCAATGTCATGCATGTTTTTTCTTCTCACAAACCACACATGGATCCACCAGTGTCATTGCATGTCTGCTCTTTTCATGAACCACACCAGTGTCATTGCATGTCTATTCTTTGCACAAACCACACATGGATCCACCAGTGTGATTACATGTGTGTTCTTTTCATGAACCACAACTAGAGTCATTGCATGTATGTTCTTTCCATAAACAACATAAGGATACACCATTGTCATTTGGTGTGTTTTCTTTTCATGAACCACAGCTAGAGTCATTGCATGTATGTTCTTTTCACAAACCACATATGGATCAACCAATGTCACTAGATGTGTGTTCTTTCATGAACCACAACCAGTGTCATTGCATGTGTGTTCCTCTCACAAACGACGTATGGATCCACCAGAGTCACTGGATGTGTGTTCTTTCATGAACCACAACCAGTGCAATTGCATGTGTGTTCTTCTCACAAACCACAGCTAGAGTCGTTGCATGTCTGTTCTTTCCACAAACCACATATGGATCCACCAATGTCATTGGATGTGTGTTCTTTTAATGAACCATAGCTAGAGTCATTGCATGTGTGTTCTTTTCACAAACCACATAAGTATCCACCAGTGTCATTTGATGTGTATTATTTTCAAGAACCACACCTAGTGTCATTGCACAACCAGAATCATTGCATGTTTGTTCTTCCCATAAACCACACATGGATCCACCAGGCTCATTGCATGTCTATTCTTTTCATGAACCATAGATAGAGTCATTGCATGTCTGTTCTTTCCACAAAATACACATGGATCCACCAGTGTCATTGCTTGTCCGTTCTTTTCACAAACCACTGGCTGAGTCATTGCATGTCTGTTCTTTCCACAAAACACACATGGATCCACGAGTGTTACTGGATGTGTGTTCTTCATGAACCACAACCAGTGTCATTGCATGTATGTTCCTTTCATGAACCACAACTTGAGTCATTTCATGTATGTTCTTTCCACAAACCACATATGGATCCACAAGTGTCATTGGATGTGTGTTCTCTTCATGAACCATAGCTAGAGTCATTGCATGTTTGTTCTTTCCACAAACCATATATGGATCCACCGGTGTCATTACATATGTGCTATTTTCATGAACCACAGCCAGAGTCATTGCATGTGTGTTTTTCTCACAAACCACACATGGATCCACTAGTGTCATTGCATGTCTGTTCTTTTCATGAACCACAACAAGAGTCATTGCATGTCTGTTGTTCTCACAAACACTACTAGGAAATAGCCTATAGATAGACAAGATGTTCAGTGGCGCATAAGCGAATCTATGCGCCATAGGAAGACATCAGTGGCACACTGGAAAGCATGCGCCACAGAAGTTTGGAAGTTCTGTGGCGCATTTTCCAGAGCATGCACCACAGAAGATTAGTGGGACCCGCCGGCGGGGGGGGGGGGGATGATCCAAGTTCTGTGGCGCATTCTGTAATATGCGCCACAGAAGAAGAAACTTCTGTGGCGCATATTTCCTCATGCGCCATAGAACATGGAGGGGGGCCCCACCACGGAATCTAATTCACCCAAGTTCTGTGGCGAATGTTGACATATGCGCCACAGATGTGTTTCACTTCTGTGGCGCATATCCTAACATGCGCCACAGAACTTGGGGGTGGGCCCCACAGAGGGAATCTTATTCACCCACTTTTGTGGCGCATATGGCAGAAATGCGCCACAAAAGTTTCAGCATCTGTGGCGCATTTCCTCCATATGCGCCACAGATGAGGGCGTCCAGATCAATGTTAAAAAGGTGAAAAGAGCTAGCTTTCTTATCTATCTATCCCACCACCACCCATTTCACATCTCTACCTCCTCCCAACTCGTCTTCCTCCTCCCTCACACCCCATCTTGCCCATAGTTTCTCCATTTTCTTATATCTAAACCTACTTTAATCCATAGAATGGTAAGTAGAAGCTTCGCTCCAACTTCTAGATCTAGAAGTTCCTTACTTTTCTCTCTCACATCTCTCTATTTGTTTACTAATTTCCTCTCCACCAACTTGCATTGTAGATCTATTTGTCCATACTCTCTCATCGCGTGGTCTCGTCTCGCTATTATTGTGTCTACTATAGGTGAGTACTTGGCCATCATGAACATGTAGGTGAAGCTTGTCGCGCGGGCGATGTGTGTGTGCGATCCATGGCGAGACGATGCTTGTGTGTGGTGCATGAATGTTTGCAATGGGAGGAAGTTTTTTCTTGTTTGCTTGTTGTTGTCGGGCCCGGCCGGTGTGGTTGCATCGATGTTTGCCGAAATGTTGATTCATTTCCATTTCCGCAAATTTTTGCACTACCCATATGTCCTAATTTTAGGAAAGGTCATGCTGAATTTTTTCCGGCTAGCATTCATGCGTGTGTGTGTTCATATGGTGTGGTTCTCAGCTATACTCTCTGTTTTGACCGCTCAGGAAACCATGGTCCTCACGATGAGCGAAGGTCAAATTGCTAGGTACAAGAAAGGCGCGAAGGAGGACATGATTCTGAACAACAAGACCATGATAAGATGTCCATGTCGAACATGCAAACTGCAGCGCTAGATCGACCCTGAATCTGGACAATTGGAGGGTCACCTGCTTAGGCGCGGTTTCATGCGCGACCTCAATGAGGCGCCAGCAGGACATGGTGGTGGTCACGAAGACGTGGGCGGGCGAGAAGACGAAGAGTCTACCGGGCATGATCATCATGACGAAGGAGATGCCAGTGGGCATGATCATCATGACGAAGGAGATGCCGACGGGCATGATCAGCATGGAGAAGGAGATGATGACGGGCATGATCATGAAGAAGGAGAAGACGCGAACACACATACGCTGCTAACTTCGATCTTGCAGGACCCTCATGTTCAAGAACCGCTCCTCAAGGAGACGAGCAACGACAAAGCTACAGCCAGAGAGAAAGTCAAGCTGGCCCAAATGGAGGTAGACGGGATGACTCCATTGTATCCTGGGTGTCGCTCCATTGTATTCAGGGGCCGAAACAACCAGGTATCGATATGCATCTGTATCTCGGGCTATTGAGAGAGGAGTTAGCCAGCTTGTTGGAGACGTCGGCCCGTACGTGGGACGCCTACACTAAAGAATATTTCCATCTGAGAGCCGCGTTGCTCACGACCGTGTAGGACTATCCTAGTTACGCATATGTATCGGCCCTGGTGAACCACAGACACAATGCATGCGTCAAGTGCATGCATGAGACACCGTATCTCCAGCTACCAAGGGATCCCAGGTCTTCGAAAACCGTGTTCCAAGGTACTCGAAAGTGGCTCCGCATGGATCACCCGTGGAGAAAATGTGGTGACCTGTTCAATGGTAAGGACGAGCTCGAAAGAGCCCCGCATCCGAGGAGCGGCGAAGAAATCGAGGAGCTTTTGAATAATTGGGTAGATTGCCCTGCGCCTGGAAAAAACGACCGAGGACAAAGCCGCTGCTGGGTGTATGGAAAGCAAGGTCTGTTTTCTGGGATCTGCCGTATTGGAAGGTCCTTCACACTCCCCATAGCCTTGATGTAATGCACATCACGAAGAACATTACCAAGAGTCTGCTTGGCACCCTACTGAACATGCCAGAGAGGACCAAGGATGGGCCGAAAGCAAGAAAGGACCTTAAATTGCTTGGCATAAAGAAAGATCTTCAGTACCCTGATAGTGATGATGATGATGATCATCATCATCATCAGGAAGGGACTCAAGGTCGCCGCAAAAGAGTTAAGAAGAATGAAGTGGTGCTTCGCGCTGCCTGCTTCACTCTGAGTCTGGAGGAGCTCGAGCAGTTTTTCAGGTGCCTCTTAGGAGTGAAAGTTCCTCACGGTTACTCAGGGAAGATAAGCAGATATCTGGACGTGGCGAAGAAGAGGTTTAGCGGTATCAAGTCTCACGACTGTCACATGCTGATGACGCAGATACTCCCCATTGCGATCCATGGGATAATGGACGAGCATGTCCGTGAGACGTTGTTTGGCCTCTGTAACTTTTTCGACGTCATATCTAGGAAGTCGATCGGTGTGAAGCAGCTCGACAGGCTACATGAAGAGATCGCGATGATACTATGCGATCTTGAGATTTACTTCCCGTCCGCATTCTTCGACATCATGGTGCATCTGCTTGTACATGTCGTGGACGACATCATCCAGCTCGGGCCGGCATTCCTGCACAACATGATGCCATTTGAAAGGCTAAACGGTGTCATCAAAGGATTCGTTCGCAACAGGTCTCGTCCAGATGGAAGCATAGCCAAAGGATTTCTGATCTACGAGTGCATCTCCTTCTGCCAGAATTATCTAACCACAGAGAACGAGGATGTTGGAATACCCACAAAGAAGCACCTCTGCAGGCTCGGTGGATATGGTCACCGCGAGGGCTACCGCTCACTACATGTCGGCATTGATGGTCGACGCACTGATTTTGAAAGGGCACACTGATTCGCGCTACAACACATTGAAGTGGTTGGCCCTTGGGTCAAAGAGCACAGAAGCCTAATCGAGCAGGAGTACGTCGACCAGGGCCGGCCGAAGAAGAAGGGAGATGTAACCAGAGAGCACAACTCCAGCTTCACGGGTTGGTTCAAGAAAAGGCAATTGGACAATCCCCCATAGGCGCCTTCTACGGAAGATCAAAAACTCATATTCTCCTTGTCGCAGGGCCCAGGGCACAACCTAAGGACCTATCAGTCATACGACATAAACGGTTACAGATTCTACACCGAGGAAAAGGACAAGAAGAGTGAATATCAAAACTCAGTAGTAACTATGTTATCCTTTGCTGATGACGAGACTACTGTGATGGAAATATTCTATGGAAGGATCGAGGAGATATGGGAGCTCGACTACTATGGAGAGATCGTACCGATGTTCCGTGTTAGATGGGCCAAGAACGTGGAAAAAGAAGGCCTCTATTTCACCACAATGGTTATACCAGATGCCAAATCAACAAAGAACGCCTCCGCAAAAAATGAGCCTTGGGTACTTGCTAGCCAAGTTGATCAATGCTTTTTTTATTACCGACCCATCAAGGCCCAACCGTGTTGTAGTTAGGAGGGGCAAGAGGAGCATCATCGGAATGGAAGGAGCCGCCAACGAGCAAAATTTCGACAAAAACGACGACCCGAAGATCGAAGAGGAATTCGACAAGTACTTGGACATGCCTACTACTACTAAAGTAAGAAGGAAGACCACACTGCCTACTAAAGGTTGTCCATTCACAAGAAGAAATCTCAAAGTGCACGGGCTAAAATATTCAACCGCGACGAAAAAGGGCAAGAAGATTGTGAAGAGACACTAGCAATTGTGTGACTTTTTGGTGTATTAATTCGTGTGGGTATAATGTGATATTATTAGTGTGGGGGCATTAGTTAGAGACAAAAACATATAATGTGATATTCGACAAATTCACATTTATGTGTGACAAGCACACACATATATATGATTCAGGAGGTTTTTTTTGATAAGTATGCATGTGTATATGTTCTTGATTTTTTGAATAAATATGCATATGTGTGTATAGGTTCTTGATTTTTTTAATAAATAAAATATTTTTTTAAAAAGGAAAAAAAGTCTGAGACAGCCAGGATTCGAACCTGGCTGCCCCAGGTTGAAAGCTGGCGAGCATGGACCACTAGGACATGTAGCTGATCTTGTCAAACTACGATGCCACTTTGTTTTGGACTATGCGCAAACGTTTTGTGGCGCTTAACATAGTAATACGCCACAGAAGTTGTAAATTCAGTGGCGCATTTTAGAGGAAGGCGCCACAGAACTTTCACACTTAGCCAAAATAAACGGTTCGGCCCCTGCTACTACCTTTTTCCATTTCTTTCCCTCATCTCGCCCGCGCGCAAACCCTAGCTATTCACCCTTGCCGCCGAAGCCGCCGTGGAGGAGAGCCTCATCACCGCCGCGCCAGAGCCCGTGGAGGAGGAGGCCCGCCCCGCCCCGCCCCGCCTGCGACCTAGGAGGAGGAGGCCCGCCACCGCTGCTCCGGAGGCCGTGGAGGAGGAGGCCCGCCCCGCCTTGCCTACGACCTAGGAGGAGCACCGCCGCCACCCTCGTCGACGACCACCTCCCCATCCACAGGTACACTTCCCGCTCTCTTTTTTCCCGCTCTCTACAAGAATGCTCTACTCAATTTTCACCGACCAAGGCCAACTGCAATGCTACGATGTCGACGATGATCACGTCGACGTCGAGCACGCCACCGTGCGGACAGGGCCTGGGTGGCAGCAACAGCAGCTTCTCAGCCGTCTACTCATCATCCTCTGTTTTGCAGTTGTATTTTGGTAGATGCAATCAATCAACTGCGCAATTAGTCCGTGGTGGTGGGTAATGAGACATGTACATGGTTTTTAGCTTTTCTTCTTGGAGAGTACTTGATTACTGTAAGTTGAGGACTTAGGATTTATTTACTATTAGAACCTGAAGATCCATGAGGTTAGATTCAGCCTTCTCTGTGTTTTTTTTGAGAGAATAAAGATCCACGAAATGCTAGCACTGCCATGAGGTGTGAACTTTCTTTCAGTGGTGTTAATTTCAATGCCAAACATGTTGATCTAGTGCATCTCAATGCCAAACACATAATTCCACCAAAGCTTTCTTTCCTTTTTATAAGGATGCTTTAGAAAGATGTTTCAGGCATTTGTCTGATTGTCTTCCCTCTGAACAAATCATGAGCTGAAATACTAGGAAGTTGCAAGAATGATCTGGGGCTTGCATTCATGTAAACCAAGTTTTGCTTAACAGTAATATATTCAATACTGCACTATACATACTGAACTTAGAGTACTGAATAACACTGTACTTAGAGTACTGAATAACACTGTACTAGGGCCTGGGTTACTTGTAGTTATAGAGTTCTAGTACTATATGGTGCCTTGTAGTTTTAGAGTACTGAATAACACTTGTACTAGGGCCTGCTGTAATGACCAACACTCAAACCCATAAGCTTGTATGAGATTGCCAGAACAACCTAAATCCTGGTCTCAGTATAGTGATTGGTGCTGTTGTTACTATATGGTGCTGCTGTTACTACAAATATTGGTACTATATGGTTATTACTACTGTTGGGGCTATGGATGGGGGCTAGGGCTGTTTTCTTGCTGCTATATGGTGCTGTTATATGGTGCTGCTATATGGTGTTGTTATATGGTGTTGTCATATGGGGATGGGGCTGTCAATATGGGGATGGGGTGTTTTGTCTTGCAGGGATTTCATTTGAGTTGCCCATTTCTCCCGAAGTGTCGATTCACTTCCGTTTCAGTTGAGAAATGGGCACTCCTAGGTCAAAAAATTAGCAAAGGTCATGCCGAATTTTTCGGCCGAGATTTGTGCTAACATTTTGCCTCTTTTAAATAGAGTAGTGCAAACATGTCGGGCAACAAGGAGTCTGGCCCTTATAAGCACATGATCAGCGTCGAAGAACAAGCTAGACAGGCCAACCAGTCATTCTGGCAGGGGTCCCAACAGGAGGAGGAGGAGGAGGCGACCGTCGCCAGAGCTGCTCGGGCCAATGAGGGCGGAGATACTGATTACGAGGGGGACGAAGACGACTACGATGGAACTAGTGAAGGCGGCGGTGAAGAGGATGACACCACCGATGGCGGCGCCCGCACCGATGGCGGCGAGAGGACGGATGGCGGTAGCAGCAACCCGGCCGCTTCTCAGAAGAAGAAGAAGGAGCAGAAGGAGCGGAAGGTGCCAGTGCTCGCCACCGTCTGCGATGAGTTCACTGAGGTCACAAAAAGTGGCCAACCCATTGCGCCAGAGGCGATTGCTAAAGGGTACAGCCTGCAACTCAGGTGCATCGTCCGGGAAAGCATGTCGATCAACACGAAGTACATCAGACATGTTGACCATGCAGCTTTGGTCGATAACCTCCTTAAGAAGCTTCACAAGCGATACAGATTCCCAGAGCAGTTTAGAAACCTCGAGTGAAATAAGAACCCGGTGAACAGACTAGCCCTCACGAAGATGAGCAACGCCTTGAGCAGCTGGAAAACCCGGGTGAAGAATAGCATTGACAAAGGTGAAAGCTAGGAGGTTATTAGTAAGAAAAATCTCATGCTCGACGAAGAGGAGTTTAGGATATTCAAGGCGGATATAGCTACCGCTGACGCTATAAAATGGACTCAATGGGGAAGGAGTATGCGGGAACAGAACATAGGTAACCACCACCTTGGAAGCGGCGGTTACAGGGGGAAACAGGCCATTTGGGACAAGGAGGACGCCGAGCTTGAACGCCTTGGTAAAGACAACCCTTGGCTTAAAATCACGGACTTGCAGCTTAGGCCATTTGTTCAGGCCCGCTACTACCTGGACAAGGAAACAGGGGAGTTCATCACCGACGATCCGGAGGTGAAGGAATTCGAGAAGAATCTGGTAAGGAATTTATCGCTGATCTCAAGTCTATTGCGTTCTAATTAAGATAATGAAGCCAAGAATCTAAATGGGTTCACCTTTCCTTGTCTCTGCAGGAGGAGGAACTGAACGGTACTGCCACAGAGTCGTCCCAGGATTCGACGGAGCCGTGGGACACGGTTTTCAACAGGGCGACCAATGCTTACAAGAAGAGGGACAAGGGGTTGCTGCCGTCCTCAGCTGGCCGTGTGTCCGGCTTCGGTACGAGCATGAAGTTCAAGGAGTTCTACAAAGAGGACGCCAAGAAAAGAAGGGAGAGGAAGAACCAGGATAAAGCCGCTGTTGCAGAGCTGAAGATGAAGGTGCAGACACTGGAGGAGAATACAGTGGACCAGAAAACGGTGGACAAGTTAGTGGAAGAGAAGCTCCGCTCGATGATCCCCCCGGGTTTTTCAAGGGGCTTACTGCTTGGAATGCGGGAGGTCGACAGGGGCCGATACATCTGCCCAGCTTAAGCGGTAGCAACTCGGGCATCAATGTTACCGTGTCGCCGGACCTGGTGACCCCGCCAGCCGTCAACGTCGGGACGCAGCCCCTCGTTTTGGTCACACCGACGCCCCCTCCCGCCAAAGATACCAATAAGGCGCAGCCGACGGCGGTGGTGCTTCGTGAGGCACCCGAGCGGGAGATTGCAGATGATGATAGGCCGGCCACCGGCATCCGCCGTGTCTCTACATTAGCCGAGATCCACGCCATCACCAAGGTAACTAATTAGTTAGTGCACGTCATCTCCTTTATGCCTTTGATGCATGACTGTTGCCATCTCATGACGCCCAACAACATGTTTTTGCCTCAGGACACTTCTTGCGTACTCCTGCTTAAAGATGTCGGCGGTGAGTTGAAGGATGTTGCCAAGGGCACTCTTATACAATCGGCGAGCCGCACGATGCACAACAATCCAATGGATGATGACGTGATGAGGGTCAGGTTGGCTCGGGTGTTGCCAGGGTGCGACGAGATGGACCACCCCTTTCAACCTCAGGGAGCCGACGAACACAAGACCCTTAGGGAATGCTACAACTGGCCCTTGACATGGCCGAAGACCCAGATTCGTCTTGTGGGGGGTAGCACCGGCGCCACCTCTCGACCGATCATCGCTCGGCCAGCACCTCGAAAGCCAGTAGCCGCCGTTGTCGCCACCACCAGCCGTCACCATCAACTCTTGGCAGCGTGTGCACCGCCACATGGCAAAGACGTTGTGCCGCAACCGCCGTCGCCCCCGCTACCACCACCACATGATGGCACCCATCAAGATGATGATGAATTGGTCAACTTGACGACTTCACCAACACCGGCGCCGCCAAAGGATTGTATATGCTTTCTGGGGATGAAGAACCCTTCGCAGCTCGCGACAACCATCAAGCTGATCGGCCCAATACATGCACGCAGCGCCTGGTCTTCCATGGTCTTTCTCAAGAGACGCCTCCGGCCGCCGATCCACCACAAGAGAAACCGGGATTGGTTTTCAGCCCCAACACACTCCAAAAGGCAACTGATGAGCAGATGGCAGTGGCTGGCACTGTTGTGAAGAAGAAGCACTATAGGAAGAGAGGTAATAATAATAATAAGGGTGCGAGCCAGCCTCTTCCGAAGAGGATCCGGGGTCAGGACGCCGTTGTCGTACCATCCACACAATTTGGCTTGCCCCGAGTGCATGTAGCTGGTGATCCGATATTGACTTCGGATATGATCCACATTGCGGTTGGAGCCATGTTAACATTGCACGAGGGTGTCAAGACACTAGAGGCCATCCTTCTTAAAGAGGACGATCCAAATTACCCGGTTTTCACGGCCAAGGTGCCATTGGACGTGGGCTTCATCGTTGAACTTCCCGCGGATATATTCTTCATAGCTTTCAAGGACATATTCAAGCTGTTTCTCATGAAACGGCTGGACTATAACTTGGTCCGCCTATACGCGCTCAATCTGGCGCTCACGATCAAGATAGAAAGTACCCCGGAAATTGCGATAGTGGATCCCTAATACATGCGGGACAGCCAGTTGGTCGAAGGATCAGAGACACGGACCAAGGCGACGGTGTACCTTGAGAAGTTCATGGTGGACAAGAAGAGGAAGGGCACACTTCTTTTGCCTTTTTTCCCGAGTAAGTACACACACTCGCTCATCGTCACCGTAACTTATGCATTTCTTATAGATTTCTTTCCTTTGCTCTTTTTCCAACATTGCGTTCCAATTGTGTTGCGTAGAGACAAATACTGCACACTCATCGTCCTTGCCCCGAGGTATTCGCTAGCCACGTATTTCTACTCGGGGAGTTTTACGAAGAAGAAAGACTACACTAGAATAAGGGATGTTCTCAATGAGGCTCTCGAGGGCTACACCAAGAAGGTATGCACCTTCGTAGATAGGGGGAATGTATCAAGGATGGCAAACACGTGTTCAAGCACGTGCTCGACTTCCCCTGTGTCAAGCGGTCGACTGCTGGTGCCAAGGAGGCCTTCTACGTCCTCCATCACCTTAAAGGCTATGTTCGGGATTGCCATAACCTAACGCTGCCATCTAGTCTCCGAGGATGGGCTGAAACTTTGGCGAAAATCGACGATGCTGATCTTAGAGAAGACTTCCATCGCATTCAGATGAAGTTGTCGCAAATCATCATTGAAGATGTCAACACAAGGGGCGGTGCCCTACAACAAGCTAGAGGGTTGAGTAAGAGGGAGATCAAAGAACGCCTCCGTAAGTAGGGTGACACAAGGATGTGGATGACGGAAGAGGGCTATCTATTGTTCTCGAAGCCATGCCAGAAGAGGAAGTCTTCATCATGATCGATGTATGCCTCTAGCATGATCCAGTGTGTGTATATTCTTGATGGATGCTTGCTGTATTAGTGTGTGTGTGTGTCATAAACTTTACTATCTCGTGGTCGAAATGGTCATTGTTGTTAGACTTAAACTACCTTGTGATCGTGCTGTCGTTGAACTTATTGCTTCTATGATCTAACTTTTAGGTTTATGGATCCTTTGTTTTATATTCTATGAACATATATATATGGATGTGAACCCTTTATTCATTCTTTTCATTGTATTTTTACTAATATGCCTTGTCGTCTATAGAGATGGCGACGAGGTGGTATGTGCTGTACATGGGTAGGGTTCCAAGAGTCTAAGAGGAGTGGGAGGATTGCCACAAACAAGTGAACAAGTTCAGCGGCAACATCTACAAAGGATACACGACTAGAGAGGAGCCGATAGCCAAGTGGAGGAACCACTTGTGGAAGAAGAACCGGATGAAGATATTGGTCGGGCTAATGCTCTTGCTCACCATTATCACAGTTGTATTCTATTTGATCCTAGTGTAGGCGGCGGTGGCCACTTCATATTTGTAATGTGAGATGATATGAACTTTGTATTCGGCGCTTGTGTAAAAATTTGGCACTTGACACTATATATGTATCTCGATCGGGCTCTAAGTGTTTGTATTATATATATGTCGGTTTTCATGCATCTACTACTTGTGCAATGTATTTTATACTCATCTGGATAAATCCTATATAAATACCTGATTATACACCAGGAAAGTATTTTACTTCAAATACGTGTTACGCAATCAGTGGCGCATATAAAAATATAGTTAGTAGCGCATGGGCTTTCTGTGGCGCATATATGTAAATTCGCCACAGAAGTTCTTCCTGTGGCGCATAAGAAGAAATGCGCCACAGAAGTCTGGGACTTCTGTGGCGCATATCCATATGCGCCACAGGAAGTAGTTATCAGTGGCGAGGTAACAGTGGCGACTAGGATATGCGCCATAGAAGTCCAATTTCCATGCGCCACAGATGGGTAGTTTCCTAGTAGTGAAAGCACATAAGGATCCACCAGTATCATTGGATGTGTGTTCTTTTCATGAACCACACCGAGTGTCATTGCATGTGTGTTCTTCTCACAAACCACACATGGATCCACCAGCATCATTGCATGTCTGTTCTTTTCACAAACCACAGCTAGAGTCATTGCATGTCTGTTCTTTCCACAAACCACATATGGATCCACCAGTGTCACTAGTGTGTTCTTTTCATGAACCACAACTAGAGTCATTGCATGTGTGTTCTTTTCACAAACCACAACTAGAGTCATTGCATGTCTGTTCTTTCCACAAACCACATACGGATCCAGCAGTGTCATCTGATGTGTGTTCTTTTCAAGAATCACAGCTTGAGTCATTTCATGTGTGTTCTTTTCACAAACCACAGAAGGATACACTTGTGTCATTGGATGGGTGTTCTTTTCATGAACTAGACCCAGTGTCATTGCATGTGTGTTCTTCTCACAAACCACACATGGATCCACTAGTGGAATTGCATGAATGCTCTTTTCATTAACCAAAGCCAGAGTCATTGCATGTCTATTCTTTGCACAAAACACACATGGATCCACCAGTGTGATTGCATGTGTGTTATTTTCATGAACCACAACTAGATTCATTGCATGTCTATTCTTTCCACAAACCAAACAAGGATACACCATTGTCATTGGATGTGTTTTCTTTTCATGAACCAGAGTATGATTCATTGCATGAGTGTTCTTCTCACAAACCACACATGGATCCACCAGTGTCATTGTATGTCTTTTCTTTTCACAAACCACAGCTAGAGTCATTGCATGTCTGTTCTTTCCGCAAACCACACATGGATCCACCAGTTTCACTGGTGTGTTCTTTTCATGAACCACAACTAGAGTCATTGCATGTGTGTTCTTTTCACAAACCACAGCCAGAGTCATTGCATGTCTGTTCTTTCCACAAACCACATATGGATCCACAAGTGTCATTGGATGTGTGTTCTTTTCATGAACCACATCTAGAGTCATTGCATGTGTGTTCTTTTCACAAACCACATAAGGATCCACCATTGCCATTCAATGTGTGTTCTTTTCATGAACCACACACAGTGTCATTGCATGTGTGTTCTTCTCACAAACCACAGATAGATCCACTAGTGTCATTGCATGAATGCTCTTTTCATTAACCATAGCCAGAGTCATTGCATGTCTGTTCTTTCCACAAACCACACATAAATCCACCAGTGTGATTGCATGTGTGTTCTTTGCATGAACCACAGCTAGATTCATTGCATGTCTATTCTTTCCACAAACCACATAAGGATACACCATTGTCATTGGATGTGTTTTCTTTGCATGAACCACAGCATGAGTCATTCCTTGTGTGTTCTTCTCACAAACCACACATGGATCCACCAGTGTCAATGCATGTCTGTTCTTTTCATGAACCATAGCTAGAGTCATTGCATGTCTGTTCTTTCCACAAAACACACATGGATCCACCAGTGTCATTACATGTCTGTTCTTTTCACAAACCACAGCCAGAGTCATTGCATGTATGTTTTTGCCACAAACCACACATGGATCCACCACTGTCACTGGATGTGTGTTCTTTTCATGAACCATAGCTAGAGTCATTGCATGTCTATTCCTTTAAAGAACCACAACTACAGTCATTGCATGTATGTTCTTTCCACAAACCACATATGGATCCACAAGTGTCATTGGATGTGTGTTCTTTTCATGAACCACAGCTAGAGTCATTGCATGTTTGTTCTTTCCACAAACCACATATGGATCCACCAGTGTCATTAGATCTGTGTTGTTTTCATGAACTAGAGCCAGAGTCATTACATGTGTCTTCTTCTCACAAACCACACATGGATCCACCAGTGTCATTGCATGTCTGTTCTGTTCATGAACCACAACTAGAGTCATTGCATGTCTGTTCTTCTCGCAAAGCAGATAAGGATCCAACAGTGTCATTGGATGTTTGTTGTTTTCATGAACCACACCTAGTGTCATTGCATGTGTGTTCTTCTCACAAACCAGAGATGGATCCACCAGTGTCATTGCATGTTTGTTCTTTTCATAAACCACAACTAGAGTCATTGTATGTCTATTCTTTCCACAAACCACATATGGTTACACGAGTGTCACTGGTGTGTTCTTTTCATGAACCACAACTAGAGTCATTGTGAAATGGGTATACCCTATAGGTACTCGAGTTTGGTATATACAGTCCAAAGAAGTAAAGGCCCACGGTGTCGCCAAGGCCCAAATGAAGGACTCGAGTAACCTACAGACTCTCGATTGCTTGAAGAACAAGAAGAAGCTAAAGATAGAAAGTTTGAAGGGGAAAACCCTAACTTGTAACCGACTCGGCCTGCTACCCAAGACCTATCCTACCTATATAAAGGCTAGGACGGCGCGGCGAGGAGGACACACACAATCCTAGTTTCCACAACCCTCGCTAGATCACATCTGCGCACCATTGTAATCTTCGATTCTTTCGATAATTCCACGAGAAGACAAGCAGCAGTCGGGACCTCTACGAGGACTGAACCTGGGTAAATCTTTGTCCCCTGTGTGCTTGTTTACTAGCCGATAGATGTCTCCAGCGCTCCCTCCTCCAAAACCCAAGTCCATAACAATGGGCATTGATGAGTTAAACCCTCATCAATTGGCGCCATCTATGGGAATTGGGAGTGTGCTGATGTTGCGGCTTCTTCGGCCCCATCAACCGCAATCTACAACTCTACAACAGCGGAGATTCGCCAGCTCTTCGGCGCGTTCGACTTCACCGTCCACACGCTGGCCACTCGCCCGGCCTTCGAGTCCGTGGGCGACGGAATCAGCCTGGCGATCGGGAGCTTCCGCTTCCAGGTTGGTCAGATGGGCATGCTTCGCATGCCTGATTAGCCGACAGTGCCGGTGATTACCCCAGCATCATGGTTCCCTCCATCGATCGGCACCCTCAGTGAGCTCAACGCCTCGACAACAGTCAAGAATACAGTCAGCGACAACAGTCGCGACTCCCATCTGAGCGATCTGGCCACGGAAGACGGGGCCTACGACTCCAGATCCGAAAGTTGCGGGAGCAATAGCTTCCCCAACCACTTCATGTGCGCCACCATCAATGCAGGCGAGACCTCTGCCAATCGTGACAACGGTGGCAATCGCGGTTACAGAACTGACCCGCCCAACCGCGACAACGGTGGCATACCCAATAGTGGACCAACGCCTAACAGCGACAACGGTGGCAATCGCGTCCCTGTCGACAATGGAGGAACAGTTGAACCTCCAACTATAATAAACGAGCAAACCGGCGAACGCGTCGTAATCAGGATCAACGAGCAAGAATGGGCTCGCTGCCGCGAGGCCCTGCGAGGCACTCCTCTACCCTCTGGATCGCCGCAAGAACTACTGATGGGCTACCACTGGCTCCTGAAGGAATAATTCAAGCGCCAAGTGCAAACAATGGCGCAACTCGAGGCGCGCAAAAAGGCAGCAGACGAGTCGAGCCTTCGCCGTACTGGGCTCTCCTCCCACGGAGGATCCTCCTCGAAGGGCAACAAGTACCTCGCCAAGAAGAGGCAATCTCGGATGGCCCATCTCACTGAGCAAGAACGCATAGAAGCTGCAAAGGTCCTTGAGTTCAGCTCTATGACAGTCGACACTCGGGGCAACATGGTTCCCAAGACGCCGCATGCTGCGGTGACAGCGGCCACCATGTACCTCCTTACCAACCAGCCGCTAGCTAAAGATCCTCGAGCCGCCATGCACTGATCTACGATCGCGGGCTTGGGATTAATCGAGGCCGCACTCGACAAGGAGCCAACACCTGAGCCGAAAAAGGGCAAAGCGCTACTCCTCGCCCTCATCTAGCGACGACAGTCACGACCTATCTCGACGCCGCCGCTCACGGTGACACGACAACAACTATGATGCGCACAACGACCTCACGCAGCGCAAGATCGACAAATCAAGGGCGCGACGTGCCCAGTCGACTGACTCGAAGGAAGATGTGGAGCTCTGTGGCGCCAGATGCTTCAGCAGATCCATCAGGCAAAAGCGAATGCCTAAAGGGTTTAAACTCCCATCGGAGGACCCGAAGTTTGACGGCCTACAGGACCCGAAGATCTGGCTGGAGGACCACATATCCTCCGTCAGGCTCCATGGCGGCAGTCGACGCACGGCCATGCAATGCTTATAGCTACAGCTGCAAGGCGCCGCTCGAGCATGGCTCAACAACCTCCCGCGCGGATCCATTCCATCTAGGATGAGCTGGTTTACAGCTCCATGCACAACTTCAATGGCATGTACAAGCGGCCCGCATCAATCGAAGAGCTGAGGTGCTGCCAGCAAAGATCGAGCGAATCTCTACGCTCCTACATCCAAAGGTGGTCCATCATCAAGAACTCCGCAGAGAACATCTAGGAGGATCGTGTGATTGACTCGTTCAACGGCGGCGTTCGCCGCCTAGAGCTTAGGGAGGAGCTAGGCTGATCAAAGCCCCAAACCATCGACCACCTGATGGAAATCGCGAATCGGTGGGCCGATGGAGAAGATTCAGTGAAGAATCGCGTTCACTCCGATGAGGAGGCGGAACTCGAGCGTAGAGGCGATCGACGGGGCAAACGCCGCATGAGCATCTACGACGACCGCGACGATGTGAACATGGTCGCAGCCGGCTACGCCGACAGACGCGACGATAACCGCAACAGCGGATACCGTAGTGGTGGATACCGCGACTCTGGGAAAACCACGCAAGTGTGGCAACGCTGCAATCGCGATGAGGCACCCGCAACATCCATTGAGGACAAACTATCCGGGCCATGTACGGTGCACTTCTACATAGACAAGCACGATGGAAAGAAGAAGTCCAGCCACCTCCTCAAGGAGTGCCGCGAATTCCTCAAGCTACATGAGGGATTCGTTCGGATGAATCGCAACGCAGTCGAGAGAGGCTACAGAGCCGCACCAGGCGCCGTGGCGCACGGCGCTCCGCCACCTCCACCTAGGCCACCCCCGAATGCAGCTGCGCCGGACCAGCACCACAGAGGCGAACCGTACCCACGAGCCATGGGTACCATGGTGATCCAAAAGGACGCCCCTCCAATCGGGTGTAGAAGGCCATCACTCGCCAAGTCAACTTGGCCACACACTCGCCACCATCTACCACTGAGTACCTCAGTGGAAGCGAGTCATGCATCACCTTCGACAAACGCGACCATCCACCTCAAGTACCCCGCCCAGGCCATTGCCCCTCGTACTCGAGGCGCAAATTGGAGGATTCGACATGAGTCGCGTCTTCATGGATGGAGGGAGCGGCATTAACCTTATATTCGCGAGTACCTTGCGAGCAATGAGAATCCCTCTAACTTGCCTGGAGGCCTCGGACACAACATTCCACGGCATCGTCCCAGGGAAAGGCGTATACCCCCTAGGCAAAATCAACCTCGACGTCATCTTCGGCACGCCAAGGAATTTTCGGCGCGAGCGCATCGACTTTGAGGTCGTCGACTAGCCCTCACAATACCACTGCATCCTCGGACATGTCATGTTCGCTAGGTTCATGGCAGTACCGCACTACCCCTACCTGCAGATGAAAATGCAAGGTCCCAATGGCGTCATCACGATCAATAGGAGCTTCGAGAGATCCGACAGTTGCGACAGGGAATTCAACAGAATTTCCCAATCCTTCGGCATGCAGGAGGAACTCGCGAGACTAAAGGAGTCAACAGACAATAGTCTGCCTCCCCTGAGCAGCCCAAGTTCACCTAATCTCTCTTTCGACTCATCGGTGCACACAAAGAAAGTGCAGGTCCACCCATCTGATCCTGCCAAGATGGCCCACATTGCCAACAACTTGAGTACCGCATAGGAACTCGCGCTCGTCGAATTCCTCCGTGAGCACTGGGAAATTTTCGCCTGGTGTCCTGCGGACATGCCAGGAGTTCCCAGGGAATTCGCTGAGCACGCACTCAATGTCAACCCCAACGCAAGGCCAGTCAAGCAAACAATTCAGTGATTGTCTAAGCCACGGGCGCAAGTAGTTGGAATGGAGATCAATAGACTCCTCGAAGCCAAGTTCATACACGAGATCAAGGAAAGCACTTGGCTTGCCAACACGGTGCTGGTACCAAAAAAGGACACGGATATCCTGCGGATGTGCGTAGACTTCACATCTCTAAATAAGCACTGCCCAAAGGATCACTCCCCGTTGCCGCACATCGACCAGATCATCGACTCCACCGCGGGATGTGAACGCCTCTGCTTCCTCGACTCCTACTCAGGCTATAATCAGATTCGAATGAAGAAGGAGGATAAAAAAACAGTGTTTACAACGCCCTTCGGTGTGTTCTGCTACAATACAATGCCCTTCAGGCTAAAAAACGCAGGAGCCACCTATCAGTGGTGCATGAAGGCTTGCCTCAAGGAACAACTGGGTCGCAACATTCAAGTCTATGTCGACGACATAGTAATCAAGACCAAAGAGGAAGCCTCCCTAATCGACGATTTGCGCGGAACCTTTGCGAACCTCGACCGCTACCGGATCAAGCTCAATCCGGACAAATGTGACTTTGGTGTGCCATCTAGGAAACTACTCGGGTACCTCATCTCCGCAAGGGGAATCGAGGCAAACTCGAAGAAAATAAAATCCATACTGGCCATGGAGAAGCCGAAAAACATAAGGAGCGTCCAGCAGCTGGCTGGGCGAATCGCTGCCCTCAGTCGATTCATCAGTCGGATGGGTGAAAAGGCGCTGCCCTTCTACCAAATCCTCCGAAAAGCTGAAAAGTTTGAGTGGACCAATGAAGCGCAAGAAGCATTCAAAGACCTCAAGCGCCTGCTATCCACTTCGCCAGTACTGGTGACCCCACGAAAAAGGGAACCACTATTGCTATATATCTCCGCCACCAACCAGGTGGTCAGCACAGTGCTCGTCGTCGAGCAAGCCAAGGAAAACAAGGTCCATGGGGTACAACGCCTAGTATACTACCTCAGTGAGGTCCTCATGCCAACAAAACAGTGGTACCCTCACTACCAAAAGCTGGCGTACGGCGTCTTCATGACCACCTCGCGACTGCGCCATTACTTCCAGGAGCACCCAATCGTGGTGGTCAACGACGCCTCGTTGGGGCACATCCTCAATAACCCCGACGCCACGGGACGAGTCGCGCTTTGGGGAATAGAATTGTCTCCACGAGACATTACATACAAAAAACGCGACGCAATCAAGTCGCAAGTTCTCCCTGACTTCCTCGTGCACTGGATGGAGAACCAGCTCCCTGACAAACCAGATATGTCCTACCTCTAGACAATGCACTTCGATGGATCCAAGAGGAAGGACGGAGCAGGTGCCGGTGTCATACTGACATCACCTCAAGGGGATAAGCTGAAATACAACCTGCGAATGTAGTTCACAACCTCCAACAACGAGGCTGAATACAAGGCCCTGTTGCACGGGATGAGGATGGCAAAAGCCTGCGGCGCCAAGAGGCTCATCACATACGGCGACTCCAAGTTGGTCGTCAACCAAACAATGCATGACTGCGACGCACTGAACGACAACATGATCGCGTACCGCGACCTCTACGACACACTCGAAGGAGACTTTGATGGTTGCGAGCTACGGCACGTAGGTCGCGAAAGCAATGAAGAGGCGGACGCACTCGCCAACATAGGCTCTACCTGCGCACCCATACCACCTGGGTATTTCTCGAGCGCATCTGCGAACGCTCCATCAAGCCAAAGGCCGCAGAGAAGAAAACAAGTGCAGCAACGGACTCGGGGGCTACGCCGCCCAATGAGTCAATGGCACTCGATGACTTGGAGTTGACACAGGACTCGAGGGACCAATGAGCATCATGATGATTGAGCAATCCTGGACACAGCCGTACATCACGTACCTCCTCAGCAAAAGGCTACCGGTGGATCCGACTGATGCACAGCACATCACGCGGCGCTCCAAGGCATTCGCTGTTATCAACGGCGAACTGTATAAATGCAGCATCACAGGAGTACTCCAGCGATGCATCTCCACGGCCGATGGAAGAGCTGTTCTCGTTGACATGCATGAGGGAACCTGCGGGCACCACGCCGGCAGTCGTGCCCTCATCGCCAAAGCTCTACGAGCTGGATTCTATTGGCCCACGACCATGCACGATGCCAAGGACATCGTCCAAAAATGCAACGCTTGCCAACAATTCGCGGACAAGCCGCACCCACTGGGTGCGGAACTCCGGCCAATCCCATTGGCCTGGCCCTTCGCACAATGGGGACTCGACATTGTTGGAAAACTCCCAAGGTCCTCCCGAGGAGGCTATGTCTACCTCTTGGTCGCAGTTGACAAATTCACCAATTGGATTGAGGCCAGGCCAATGACCAACCAATCAGGACACAACGCAGTTAAGTTCTTCGAATCCATCGTCTACCGCTTCGGAGTACCGCACAGCATCATCACCGACAACGGGACGAACTTCACATCCAAGGAGTTCCAAGAATTCTGCGAGAACCTGGGGATCAACATCAGCTACGCCTCGGTAGCGCATCCACAGACCAATGGTCAGGTGGAAAAAGCAAACGGGCTCGTCTGCGGCGGCATCAAGAAGCGACTCCTCCGACCACTCGAACAAGCCGCGGGTTGCTGGCAAGACGAACTACAATCCGTACTCTGGAGCCTACGCACAACTCCAAACAGTGCCACGGGTTACACGCCATTCTTTATGGTGCACAGAGCCGAGGCAGTGCTGCCCGCCGAGGTACGGTACAAGGCGTCGCGCGTGGTCGCTTACAGCGAACAAGAGTCATCCCTCGCACCCGAAGACTCCGTCGACCTCCTTGACGAGGCAAGAGAAATCTCCGTGGAAAGATCAACGATCTACCAGCAGAACCTGCGCAACTACCACAGTAGGAGGCTACGCCCCAGATCCTTCGTCAAAGGCGACCTGGTCCTGCGACTAAAGCAGCAGGGGCATCTCAAGCTTGATTCCCCCTGGGAAGGACCATACGTGATTACAAAAGTAATCCCAGGTGGCGCCTATCACCTTCAAGATTTAGAGACAGGAGTCGCATACTCCAACCCCTGGAATGTTGCACAGCTACGACGCTTCTACCCCAAGTCGCCTTTTTACTTTTTACATTGCAAATAAGGCTACTCAGCCAAGGCTACTTAGCCACACATTGTACCTCGCATAGTCCTTCGAATAAATAAAGCTAAGTGCCCCAAAACTCTGTGTTCTCTTTTATTTTTTCAATTTATCTACTCGGGGGCTGCGCCACCCTACATCTCTTCTACGAACCAAAACAAAATATCCTGAGTAGCTCGCACATCAATCGAAACCCTTGACATAACATCAACCCAGCTGCAATGCATCTGACATGTTGACAAGGGACTAAGATAAGAGCATGTCCAGGCTAACGAAAAGGACTCACATAGTGCAACGCACTTCATGCTAACAAAGCTCTTTCTACATATTCGACAATAAATTATATACAACATTTATACAAACTTTACAACACGATTACACTTATGTGCAGGATACAAACTAAGCTACTACTGCAGCAACAGAATGTTGGTTTGTTCCTCAAAGAAGTCGACGATCTCTTCTGCTGGGCGATCCACAGCCTGGTAGTGTGGCACCATATTCCAGGCAGAACCTACCGACGAATGTTGGTTTGTTCTTCAAAGAAGTCGACGATCTCTGCGCAGGCGGCCCAGCCGCAATTGCCACAACATCTACGTCAGGCCTATGCAATTGCACCAACGATAGAGCAGCCTTGGCACCAGCTACCAACTGTTGCCTCACGCACTCGCGAACTGCGAACAGGTCTTGAAACTTGGCAAAGAGGGCCAGCAGGCTTGATGGAGTAACATCTAGCAGAAACATCGTCCGATAAATGTTCTTCAAACATGACTGCGACTTCTTCAGAAAGTGTAGCACTCACGACGCGCAATCGCACGATCATGATCTACCCAGAAGTATCCACTCTCTTGAAGTTGCTCCTGGGTGAGATCATGCATACGAATAGGAATTCTATCCTTCTCATCCTGCGGATGACGCGCGCTGACATCTACACGAAGCAGCAACAACAACATAAGTACAACGCACCATCGTGAGTGACTACAAGGAAAAGTTAAGAGCAAGCAAACTAACACTTGAATTGGTCGCCCAACTGTGTCACCTCGCCAAGCAGATACTGCTCTTGGGCGGCGGCTTTCTCTGCCTTCGACTTCCATACATCCGCGTTACCACGGAGCATGGGCAACTCACGCTCCAGTTGCTTCACGCGGTCACGTAGTCGCGAAAGCAGCGACAGTTCATCTACCCTGGAGCGTGGCGGTGCCAAAGTATCAGCAAGAGGTGGCGAGTCTTGAGTTTCCCTCAAAGGATCACTTTATGAACCCTATCACAAGTCAAGCAGCAACAAATAAGACGACTAAATCAACACAAAAGGCAAAACATTCAAGTGCATTCGAGACTAGCAAAAGTATCAGCACATACACTCGCCAGCAGGCATGTTGTTAACAAAGGACATAAACTAGTTAACTATTACAAAGCTACTAAGGAGCGATTGGCTGCTTCGACTTCGACGGCTTCGGGGGCTTCATTGAGTCTGTGGTAGTATCAGATGCCACGGACTTTCCGCCAGCCCCTGATGCCGCAGCTTTTGCCGCCTTCTTGGCATGTTGCAGCCCCTCAGAATACTTCGCAACAGTATTTATCAACTGATGCCCATATTTGCCACAAGTAGTCGCGAAAGGAGCAAAGACTACCTGCTGGCCGTCCACGCTAACAGGCATCGCCTTCGACACCACGGCAGGATCAATCTCGACTCCGTGGGCCTGCCCCATGGCAAGTGACATGGACGCGCCGGCCGCGCGTAGTGAGTTCTTGAAGCTGGAAGGCACACCCCCGGCGAGTGACTCCACCAGCTCGTCTATGTTCTCGACTAGCTCAGCTTTGGGCATCAGCTCCTCCCGGAGGCGACTGAGTATGCCTTTGGCCTTGGAGAGTGTATCCTGAATGGCGGTGCTGCGGTCTTCGACTGCTGACAGTGCACCCGCCAGAGCATCATCGCGACGAAAGGCCTGCGGGTCGAAGCTCAATTTGCCAGCATCTGTGCATAAATCCACACATGGACAATGCATCAGCGCCACCGGCAAAAAAAAATCGAGCAGAGAAGGATAATGATATCCACAGCAAAGTACCTGAGAGAGCCTTGGCAATCGAGAAAAGTTGTTCCTCGAACAACTTCTCCCTTGTTGCGAAGGAGGCACGCAGATCCTCTTCACACGTTCGCGCCTTGTCATGCGCCGTGATTGCCTCATCGCGACCCTTCACAGCCGTGGCGTGGGTTTTCTCCATGGTGGCAGCGTCACGCAGGAGGGCGTTATGTTCAGCTACAAAACAAAAAGGGATTGACTATCAGTCGACCATATAAAAAGGAGAAGAAGAAGAAGAAGTGTAGAAGACTCACTCTCAACCATGTGATGACGCGTCTCCAGCATTGCATGCTGGCGACCCATCACAAGGACTTGCTCCGCCAAGTGAGCGGCTTCCTTCACAAGGATCTATCGCACATACAAGGGATCAGCAGAAGCAACAGATAACATCAACTTCCACATTAAAAGAAGACAATTTACACTTACATGATCCTCCAGTGACTCCAAAGTTGTCTGATGAGCCGTCATCTGGGAAATTATTCCATGTTCCCCCTCATGCGGAGAGCTGGAAGAGTTGTGCCCGGAGTGGGCCGCCAATGGAGGAGAAGGAGCGCCCTCGACCTCTTTCTGGGCCCTTGAGGTCACGACTCCTGATTCTTTCAAAAATTGGATGTCGCCAGAAGATGACGACACCTCTTGACTGCAAAGACATAATCAACATCAAGAAAAAAATCCAGAGACGAACCAAAAAGGGCAAATCCAGATAAGAACAAACAAATTAGAAAACTTACCAATCAAACTTGTCAAAGTCAAAGGTGGGCTCCCCTGACTCTGACGAAGACTCCTTGGGCAGTCGCATCTTCTTGCGAGAAGACGGTGCCACGACGCTCACAGGAATGGCAGGTATTGGCAACTCCGCACCAACGCCTGCACCTTCCGGAGTCGAAGGAGATGACGCATCGGAATCCTCGCTATGTGAACGTTTGCGAGTATCTGGACTGCCGGACTCGGGGGCTTCCTCTTCCAGATCAGATGGGAAAGTTGATTCCGACTCGTCCTCTTCCAAGACATTGCGAGGGATAATCCCCTCAGGAAGAGGGGGCATACATGGTGACACCGCCCAATCCTGCATACAGATATCAATTTATCGCAAAGATAAGAAATAACAAAGAATCAATCGACAAACTAAGCTACTGCGTAGCACAACTATACCTCAGGAGGAGGGTTAGCAGCATCAAATGGAGGAACAACTGGCTCACTGGGAAGCACATCCTTGGTGGTGTACTTGGTGAGCAGTCGAACCCTCTTGTCCACCTCACTCGCGGACATGCCATCGGCAGACACGCGAGTGGCATCATCAGTGCCAGCCCACTGAAACATGGGGTGGACTCTAGCCTGCAGGGGCTGGACGCGACGGCGTAGCCACGTGCGAATGAGAGCGCAGCCTCCTTCCTCTTTGCCTATGCGGATCTCGAGGTCGCAGACGCGCTCGTACAACACATCTGTCTCCGCGGACTTGCCAGGCATGATTACGTTCTTCCAGGAACGCCTCCTCTTGCATGGCGTAGCGGGATCGAAGGGTGCGAGTCCAAAGTGCTCCCCGTCAGCCTTCTCGTCGCGGATATAGAACCATTTGTCCCTCCACCCTTGGACGGACACCGTGTGCTTGATGTTGAAATAGGTGGCGGATGGGTCGACATGGATTCCGCAGCCACCTACATCATAAACTAAAGAGCCAGACGCAGATTGGCGCTTTAGCTTGAAGAGGCCGAAGTGCGGCTTGATTCTGAGCCAGCACTCGCAGAGGGTGATGAAGCGAGAGATATGAAGGATAGAATTCGGGGACAGCTGATGGAGCTCAAGCCCGTAAAAGCAAAGGAGGCCCCTGAAGAAAGGATGCAGGGGCAAGGAAAGGCCGTGAATGATGAAAGCCAAAAACATCACTCAAAAACCAGCGGGAGGAGAAGGAATTATCTCACTGCCGGGGACGCGCGTGTTGTCGGTTGCGGCGGATAGCACTCCGTCTTGGCGAAGAAGACGGAGATCCGAAGATTTGATGATGGACGGACGCCACGCGCCATTTATGACGCGGGTTCCCACGCCCTTCTTCTTCCCGCCGGCGGCGGTACTGGTGCCCACCATGGCAGAGCCTCCCTTCTTCTTCACCGCAGCAGTGGTAGCTGCAGAATCAGCCGCAACACCTCCCTTCTTCTTCCCCATTGTGCGGCGGCGATGCGATCGAAGGAAGTAGCTCGGAAACGAGCGGAGATGGTCCAGTGTCGTGGAAGAAACAAGCGCAGAGAATGCAGAGGAGTAGCGGCAATGGCGATGGAAGCAAAGGGTGAATGCGAACAGATGAGAAAATTATCGTTGCAACACCACTACTTAACCCCTGGAAGATGCAATCCAACGGCTCAGAAAAACCCTACTGGACGCGTGGCAAACATCGTGCTAGACACGTGGAGAAGTGGAAACACGAACCGTCCCTCCACTGCTCCCATTACGCGTGGAAATCGAGGAGGCGCAGTTAAAAAAAGATTACGCACGCCCAGTCAAATCAGAGTCAGAGAGTGGGACCCACTGCTCATCACGTCCCGTCAAACTCGCTCATGCGGGCAACTGAGGTCATGGAATCATTAGCACTGACGTCACCAAAGCTACACAGCAGAAGACTTCGACTACTTTAGTCCTTTCTCGAGTCTTTGACTCCACCAAGCACTCGGGGGCTACTCCCATAGGGAGCGCTGGTCGCGCACCCTATGATTTTTCTTTTCTTTTCACAGGAACATGGACAGTCAAAGGCAAACCCAACCACTTGACATGCGGTTTGACTATGGACATGGGTTACTCCCATAGGGAGCGCCGGAAACAAATTCGACTGAAACAAGCAAGATAAGATGATAGCAGTCGCACAAGTTCTTTAGTCCCTGCCTGAGTTTTCGACTCAACCAGGTACTCGGGGGCTACTCCCATAGGGAGCGCTGGTCGCGCACCCTATGATTATTTGTGCAAAAAAACTGTGTGTTGATAACATCCACACTCAAAGCTCATGGCGGCACCGCCTCATAATTTTTCCCTACAAAGAGACTGCGTCTCCTGGGTCACTCGAATCGTCTCCGCGATGATAAAATTCGGATGCCGCGCTTACAGCGTGAAGGTAAGACCTGAATAAGGCCTGGCAACGGATCAGCTGCGCACTACCAGAAATGTATCCGTGCCTACAGGTACGATGAACATGCCTTGACGGACGTGTCAAGTGCTCACACCAATATAACTGGAATTCGAGTCCTGTAAGACCTCCGCGGCTTGAGTCGAGTTACACCAGCACTTTTCTGGATTCGAGTCAAGGGACTCCAGTTCAAGTAGACTGCATTGTTTCACCCTAAGGTGGTTAACTGATACTAATACATCTTGTTGTAAACAGTTACACCGATGCTAGTTGGAACACCGATCCGGATGACTCGAAGTCTCAGTCGGGATACATATTTATTTTGAATGGTGCTGCAGTGAGCTGGAGGAGTGCCAAGCAAAGCGTTGTGGCCAAATCTTCAACTGAATCGGAATACATAGCTGCTTCGGAGGCTGCGCAAGAAGCCATATGGATGAAGGAATTCATTACTGAACTTGGCATGGTTCCCAGTGCGTTGGACCCGATGGCCATCTACTGTGACAACACAGGTGCCATAGCTAATGCACAGGAGCCAAGGTCACATAGCAAGCTGAAGCACATCAAGCTACGTTTCCACGCTATTCGCGAGTATGTCCGAGATGGTGACATAAAGATTTGCAAAGTACACACTGATCTAAATATGGCACATCCGTTGACTAAACTTCTCCCTAGAGCAAAGCATGACCAGCACCAGAACGCCATGGGTGTTAGGTATATTACCATGTAATCTAGATTATTGACTCTAGTGCAAGTGGGAGACTGTTGGAGATATTCCCAAGAGGCAATAATAAAAGTGGTTATTATTATATCTTTGTGTTTATGATGAATGCTTACATCCCATGCTATAATTGTATTATTAGGAAACACTAATACATGTGTGTTTTGTAAACGTAAGAGAGTCCCTAGTAACCCTCTTGTTGAACTAGCTTGTTGATTAATTGATGATCATGGTTTCCTGATCATGGACATTGGATGTGATTAATAACAAGGTTATATCATTAGAAGAATGATGTGATGGACACACACCCATAGTAAGCGTAGCATAAGATCAAGTCATTAAGTTCGTGTTGCTATAAGCTTTTAAATGCATAGTAACCTAATCCTTCGACCATGAGGTTGTGTTAATCACCATCACCGGATGGATACTTTGATGACATCAAACACCGCTTTATAACTAGGTGGTTATAAAGGTGTGATTGGGTATTCTGAAAGTATGTGTTGAAGCGCATGGACTAAGATTGGGATTTGTCCATCCATATGACAGATAGATATGCTCTGGGCCCTCTCGGTGGAATGTCATCTAGTTAGCTTGCAAGCATGTGACTAGGTCACAAGGGATGACATAACATGGAACGAGTAAAGAGTACTTATCAGTAACGAGGTAGAACTAGGTATGGAGATACCGACGATCAAACCTCGGATAAGTATAGTATCGCGTGACAATAGGAATTGGTTTCGTATGTAAATGGTTCAATCGATCATGAAGTCAACGTTGAGTATGATGGAGCCATTATGGATCTCCAGGTCCCGCTGATGGTTATTGATAGGAGATGTGTCTCTGTCATGTCTACATATTCACGAACCGTAGGGTGACACACTTAAGGTTCGAAGTTTTTTTAAGTAGATATGGAATGTGCGTTGGAGACCGAATGTTGTTCGGAGTCTCGGATTGGATCCGGGACATCACGAGGAGATCCGGAATTGTCCGGAGAATAAGATTCATATATTGGGGATAATTTTCTGAGTTAGGAAATGTTCTGGAGTATTTGTATGAGGATTCTAGAAGGTTTCGGAATGTTCCGGAAGGTTCTGGAAGATTTCTTGGAGTTTGCTTGAAAACCAAGAAAGGATCAAACAGTCCTTGTGGGGCAAGACAAGGAGTCGTGGGGGAGGAGGAATCCTCCCCACCTCCCCCAATCGGCCGGCCATGGAGGGAGGGGAGTCCTACTAGGACTCCCCCTCCCCATGGTGCCTCCCCCTTTAAATAGAGGGGTGGGGGCGCCACCCCTGGCCCTCCTCCACTACTCCAATCCTTGCCGCCTCTCTCCTCCTCCTTTCTTCTGCTCAGGCTTAGGCGAAGCCCTGCAGAATTCTCTACTCCACCACCACCACCACGCCGTCATGCTGCTGGGATTCCGTGGAGAAGATCTACTACCTCCGCTGCTCGCTGGAACGAGGAGAGGAAGGTCTGGTTCGACTCCGCACGTGTGACCGACTGCGGAAGCGCTGCGGGAACGCGGCGCCAGAAGGATCATCCACTCGATCTTGAGATCGGCAAGTGATTGACTACATCAACCACGAGATCCAATCTCGTAACGCTTTCAGATCTACAAGGGTTAGTACAGATCTATCTCGTTGCACATGTATAATAGATTAGATCTTTGCTTTTATCTAGATTAGATATGGGTTTTGTTCATTCTTGCGGTAGAAAATTTTTGTTTTCCATGCTATGAACCTAAGAGTGGTATCAGAGCCGTGTCTATGCGTAGATCTGTTGCACGAGTAGAACACAATGGTGTTGTGGGCGTTGGTGCTCGTGCCGTCTTTTTCTTTGTGTACTTTGCATCTTGCGGCATGGTGGGATGAAGCGGCTCGGGCTAACCTTACATGTCATCGCACATGAGACTTGCTCCACGCTTGACGTGCAACTTGCTTTGCACAAGTGGCTTTGCGGGTGTCTGTCTCTCCCACCATGGTATAGATCCAATTTACACTTTGCACTTGATAGCACTTGTATCAACGTTGTGGTTCAGTTTCGTAGGTAAGATCCGTTCTTGTTCGAAAGGCCCAAACCACGTAAAACATGCAAAGAAAATTAGAGGCGTCTAACTTGTTTTTGCAGGGGTTTTGTGATGTGACATGGCCATCATGTGATTGTGATTATATTTGATGTATGCAATGATCCTTGTTGTAATATGGCAACCGGCAGGAGCCTAATGGTTGTCTTTAATTCTGTTAAGACCTGCGTGTCTATTGATCTTGTAATAGCTTTATTCCAAGTAGTTGTAATAGTTGCTAGTGATCATGGAGAACCATGAAGCGGTTCCACTGACCTTGACGCAATGCTGGTGATGATGGAGATCATGTTCGTGCTTTGGAGATGGAGATAAAAGGCGCAAGAAGAAAGGGCCATATCATATCAGACTAATTATGAATTGCCTTTGATGTTAATCCTTTATGCATCTTGTATTGCTTAGATCGCGACGGTAGCATTATAAGATGATCCCTCTCACTAAATATCAAGTAATAAAGTGTTCACCCTTAGTTGGCACCGTTGCTAAGACTCGTCGTTTCGAAGCATCTCGTGATGATCGGATGTGATAGATTCTACGTGTGCATACAACGGGTGCAAGCCAGATTTGCACATGCGGAAACTAAGGTTATCTTGACGAGCCTAGCATGTACAGACATGGTCTCAGAACAGGGAATACCGAAAGGTAGAGCATGAGTCATATAAATGATATGATGAACATGAAGATTGTTCGCCGATGAAACTACATCTTCTCTCGTGAAGATCGGACTTGGTGTAGTGGACTTGGGTTGTGTAATCACTAAGACAATGTGAGGGATGTTGTTTTGAGTGGGAGTTCACCTAGTTAATTTAAGTATTAAATTTGAACTCAATTCATCATAAACTTAGTCTAAACTACTTGCAAATTTGTTGTAGATTATGGCGACCCCCTCCATCAATTTCAATGCGTTCCTAGAGAAAGAAAAGCTTAAGAACAATGGAAGCAATTTCACGGACTGGTTCCGTGGACTGAAGATCGTCCTCAGGGCTGGTCAGTTGACCTATGTGCTCGAAGCACCGCTGGGTGACCCACCTGTAGATGATGCCACCGATGACGTAAAGAATGTTTACACCACTCGGAAAAATAATTACTCCACAGTTTAGTGTGCCATCCTGTATGGTTTAGAAGCGGAGCTCCAGAAGCATTTTGAGCACCACGACCCGTTCGAGATCATTAAGGAGCTCAGGCTAATTTTTGAGACTCGCGCGGCCATGGAGAGCTATGAGGCCTCCGAAAAGTTCTTTAACTGTAAGATGGAAGAGGGTAGCTCCGTTAGCGAGCACATGCTCACCATGTCTGGGTACATAAACAAGCTCCAAGAGTTGGGGATATCGATTCCTAATGAGTTAGGGATTCACCGTCTCCTCCAATCACTGCCACTGAGTTATAAGAACTTTGTGATGAACTACAATATGCACTGCATGAACAAGACGTTGCCTGAACTATCGTCCATGCTGAAAACTGCTGAAGTGGAGATCAAGAAGGAGCACCAAGTGTTGATGGTCAATAAGACCACCAATTTCAAGAGACAGGGAAAGCCTAAGAACAAGGGCAACTTCATGAAGGACGGCAAGAAAGCTGCTGCACCTGCTAAGAAGCCCAAGGCTGGTCCCAAGCCTGAAATTGAATGCTTCTACTGCAAGGGTGCTAGTCACTGGAAGCGTAACTGCCCCAAGTACCTGGCGGATCTGAAGAACGGCAACATCAAGAAGAAAGGTATATTTGATATATATGTTATTGATGTGTATCTTACTAGTAATCGTAGTAGTGCCTTGGTATTTGATACTGGTTCGGTTGCTCATATTTGTAACTCGAAACAGGAGCAGCGGAATAAACGAAGACTGGCGAGAGACGAGGTGACGATGCGCGTTGGAAATGGCTCCAAGGTTGATGTGATCGCCGTCGGCATGCTCCCTCTACATCTACCTTTGGGATTAGTTTTAAATTTGAATAATTGTTATTTGGTCCCTGCGTTAAGCATGAACATTATATCTGGATCTTGTTTATTGCGAGACGGTTACTCTTTTAAGTCTGAGAATAAAGGTTGTTCGATTTATATGAGTAATATCTTTTATGGTAATGCACCTGAGATGAATGGTTTATTCTTACTGAATCTCGATAGTAGTGATACACATTTTCACAACATAGATGCTAAATGAACAAAATTGAATGATAATTCTACATACATGTGGCACTATCGTCTTGGTCACATTGGAGTGAAGCGTATGAAGAAACTCCATTCTGATGGACTTCTTGAATCACTTGAAAGAGGCGAAGCATGTCTAATGGGAAAAATGACTAAGACTCCATTCTCTGGAATAATGGAGCGAGCTACAGACTTATTGGAAATAATACATACCGATGTGTGCGGTCCAATGAGTGTAGCATCGCGTGGTGGATATTGTTATGTTCTCACTTTCACGGATGACTTAAGTAGATATGGGTATGTCTACTTTATGAAACATAAGTCTGAAACTTTTGAAAAGTTTAAGGAATTTCAAAGTGAAGTGGAAAATCATCGTAACAAGAAGATTAAGTTTCTGCATTCTGACCGTGGAGGTGAATATCTAAGTTATGAGTTTGGCATGCATTTAAAGAAATGTGGAATACTTTCGCAGTTGACACCGCCGGGAACACCACAGCGTAATGGTGTGTCCGAACGTCGTAATCGAACTCTCTTAGATATGGTTCGGTCTATGATGTCTCTTACAGATTTACCGCTATCATTTTGGGGCTATGCATTAGAGACAGCCGCATTCACTATAAATAGGGCACCATCTAAATCCGTTGAAACGACACCGTACGAATTGTGGTTTGGTAAGAAACCTAAGTTGTCGTTCCTTAAAGTTTGGGGTTGCGAAGCATATGTAAAGAAGTTACAACCTGATAAGCTTGAACCCAAAGCGGAGAAATGCGTCTTCATAGGATACCCTAAAGAAACAATTGGGTATACCTTCTATCATAGATCTGAAGGCAAAGTTTTCGTTGCCAAGAGTTGATCCTTTCTTGAGAAGGAGTTTCTCTCGAAGGAAGTAACTGGAAGGAAAGTAGAACTCAATGAGGTTATTGAACCTTCTCTCGGATTTGAGAGTAGCGCAGCACCGGAAGATGTTTTTGTGCCGCCTGCACCAATTGGAGAGGAAGCTAATGATAATGATCATGAAACTTCAAACGAAGTTGCTGCTGAACCTCGCAGGTCAACAAGGGTTCGTACCACTCCTGATTGGTATGACTCTGCCTTGAACGTCATGTTGGTGGACAACGCTGATGACCCTGCGATGTATGAAGAAGCTATGGTGAGCCCAGATTCCGACAAATGGCTAGAAGCCATGAAATCCGGAATGGGATCCATGTACGAAAACCAAGTGTGGACTTTGGTGGACTTACCGGATGGCCGTAAGGCTGTCGAGAACAAATGGATTTTCAAGAGAAAAACAGATGCTGATGGTAATATTACCGTCTATAAAGCTTGACTTGTCGCGAAAGGGTTCCGACAAATTCAAGGAGTTGACTATGATGAGACATTCTCACCAGTAGCGAAGCTAAAATCTGTGAGGATTTTGTTAGTAATTGCTGCACATTTTGATTATGAGATTTGGCAGATGGATGTCAAAACGGCGTTCCTTAATGGTGACATTGAGGAAGAGTTGTATATGGTTCAACCCAAGGGTTTTGTCGATCCTAAAGATGCTGACAAGGTATGCAAACTTCAGCGCTCCATTTATGGACTGAAGCAAGCATACCGGAGTTGGAATCAACGTTTTGATAAAGTAATCAAAAACTTTGGATTTATACAAACTTATGGAGAAGCTTGTATTTACAAGAAAGTGAGTGGGAGATCTGTATCATTCCTAGTACTATATGTAGATGACATATTGTTGATTGGGAATGATATAGAACTTCTTAATAGTGTCAAAGCCTATTTGAATAATAGTTTTTCAATGAAGGATCTTGGCGAAGCGGCATATAATGTAGGCATCAAGATTTATAGAGATAGATCAAGACCCCTAATAGCGCTTTCACAAAGTACATACTTAGACAAAGTTCTAAAGAAGTTTAGAATGGAAGAGAGCAAGAAAGGGTTCGTGCCCATGTTGTCAGGTAAGACCTTGAGTAAGACTCAAAGTCCAGCTACGGCATAAGATAGAGTGAAAATGAATAATATTCCCTATGCCTCGGCCATAGGTTCTATCATGTATGCCATGCTGTGTACAAGACCGGATATAGCACATGTTGTTAGTTTGACTAGCAGATATCAAAGTGATCCTGGAATGGAGCACTGGATAGCGGTCAAGAATATTCCAAAGTACCTTAATAGGACTAAGGATATGGTTCTTTCTTATGGAGGTGATGAACAGCTTGTTGTAAACAGTTACACTGATGCTAGTTGGAACACCGATCCGGATGACTCGAAGTCTCAGTTGGGATACATATTTATTTTGAATGGTGCTGCAGTGAGCTGGAGGAGTGCCAAGCAAAGCGTTGTGGCGAAATCTTCAACTGAATCGGAATACATAGCTGCTTCGGAGGCTGCGCAAGAATCCATATGGATGAAGGAATTCATTACTGAACTTGGCATGGTTCCCAGTGCGTTGGACCCGATGGCCATCTACTGTGACAACACAGGTGCCATAGCTAATGCACAGGAGCCAAGGTCACATAGCAAGCTGAAGCACATCAAGCTACGTTTCCACGCTATTCGCGAGTATGTCCGAGATGGTGACATAAAGATTTGCAAAGTACACACTGATCTAAATATGGCACATCCGTTGACTAAACTTCTCCCTAGAGAAAAGCATGACCAGCACCAGAACGCCATGGGTGTTAGGTATATTACCATGTAATCTAGATTATTGACTCTGGTGCAAGTGGGAGACTGTTGGAGATATTCCCAAGAGGGAATAATAAAAGTGGTTATTATTATATCTTTGTGTTTATGATGAATGCTTACATCCCATGCTATAATTGTATTATTAGGAAACACTAATACATGTGTGTTTTGTAAACGTAAGAGAGTCCCTAGTAAGCCTCTTGTTGAACTAGCTTGTTGATTAATTGATGATCATGGTTTCCTGATCATGGACATTGGATGTGATTAATAACAAGGTTATATCATTAGAAGAATGATGTGATGGACACACACCCATAGTAAGCGTAGCATAAGATCAAGTCATTAAGTTCGTGTTGCTATAAGCTTTTAAATGCATAGTAACCTAATCCTTCGACCATGAGGTTGTGTTAATCACCATCACCGGATGGATACTTTGATGACATCAAACACCGCTTTGTAACTAGGTGGTTATAAAGGTGTGATTGGGTATTCTGAAAGTATGTGTTGAAGCGCATGGACCAAGATTGGGATTTGTCCATCCATATGACGGATAGATATGCTCTGGGCCCTCTCGGTGGAATGTCATCTAGTTAGCTTGCAAGCATGTGACTGGGTCACAAGGGATGACATAACATGGAACGAGTAAAGAGTACTTATCAGTAACGAGGTAGAACTAGGTATGGAGATACCGACGATCAAACCTCGGATAAGTATACTATCGCGTGACAATAGGAATTGGTTTCGTATGTAAATGGTTCAATTGATCACGAAGTCATCGTTGAGTATGTGGGAGCCATTATGGATCTCTAGGTCCTGCTGATGGTTATTGATAGGAGATGTGTCTCTGTCATGTCTACATATTCACGAACCGTAGGGTGACACACTTAAGGTTTGAATTTGTTTTAAGTAGATATGGAATGTGCATTGGAGACCGAATGTTGTTCGGAGTCTCGGATTGGATCCGGGACATCACGAGGAGATCCGGAATTGTCTGGAGAATAAGATTCATATATTGGGGATAATTTTCTGAGTTAGGAAATGTTTCGGAGTATTTGTATGAGGATTCTAGAAGGTTTCGGAATGTTCCGGAAGGTTCTGGAAGATTTCTTGGAGTTTGCTTGAAAACCAAGAAAGGATCAAGGAGTCCTTGTGGGGCAAGACAAGGAGTCGTGGGGGAGGAGGAATCCTCCCCACCTCCCCCAATCCGCCGGCCATGGAGGGAGGGGAGTCCTACTAGGACTCCCCCTCCCCATGGCGCCTCCCCCCTTTAAATAGAGGGGTGGGGGCGCCACCCCCTGGCCCTCCTCCACTACTCCAATCCTAGCCGCCTCTCTCCTCCTCCTTTCTTCTGCTCAGGCTTAGGCGAAGCCCTGCAGAATTCTCTACTCCACCACCACCACCACGCCGTCGTGCTGCTGGGATTCCGTGGAGAAGATCTACTACCTCCGCTGCTCGCTGGAACGAGGAGAGGAAGGTCTGGTTCGACTCCGCATGTGTGACCGACTGCGGAAGCGCTGCCGGAACGCGGCGCCGGAAGGATCGTCCACTCGATCTTGAGATCGGCAAGTGATCGACTACATCAACCACGAGATCCAATCTCGTAACACTTTCGGATCTACAAGGGTTAGTACAGATCTATCTCGTTGCACATGTCTAATAGATTAGATCTTGGCTTTTATCTAGATTAGATATGGGTTTTGTTCGTTCTTGCGGTAGAATTTTTTTGGTTTCCATGCTACGAACCCATCACTACTGACATGGGTATACCCTATAGGTACTCGAGTTTGGTATATACGGTCCAGATACGTAAAGGACCACGGTGTCGCCAAGGCCCAAATGAAGGACTCGAGTAACCTATGGACTCTCGATTGCTTGAAGAACAAGAAGAAGCTAAAGATAGAAAGTTTGAAGGGGAAAACCCTAACTTGTAACCGACTCGACCTGCTACCCGAGACCTAGCCTACCTATATAAAGGCTAGGAGGGGGCGGCGAGTTGGACACACGCAACCCTAGTTTCCACAACCCTCGCCAGATAACATCTGCGCACCATTGTAATCTTTGATTCTTTCGATAATTCCACGAGCAGACAAGCAGGAGTAGGGACCTCTACAAGGCCCGAACCTATGTAAATCTTTGTCCCCTATGTGCTTGTTTGCAAGCCAATAGATGTCTCTAGTGCTCCCTCCTTCTCTAAAATCCAAGTCCATAACAATGGGCATTGATGAGTTAAACCCTCGTCACATTGCATGTGTGTTCTTTTCACAAACCACAGCCAGAGTCATTGCATGTCCATTCTTTCCACAAACCACATATGGATCCACCAGTGACATTGGATGTGTGTTCTTTTCATGAACCACAGCTAGAGTCATTGTATGTGTGTTCTTTTCACAAACCACATAAGGATCCACCAGTGTCATTGGATGTGTGTTCTTCTCATGAACCACACCCAGCGTAATTGCATGTGTGTTCTTCTCACAAACCACACATGGATCCACTAGTGTCATTGCATGAATGCTCTTTTCAATAACCACAGCCAGAGTCATTGCATGTCTATTCTTTCCACAAACCACACATGGATCCACTAGTGTGATTACATGTGTGTTCTTTTCATGAACCACAACTAGAGTCATTGCATGTTTGTTCTTTCCACAAACCACATAAGGATACACCATTGTCATTGGATGTGTTTTCTTTTCATGAACCACATCATGAGTCATTGCATGTGTGTTCTTCTCACAAACCACATATGGATCCACCAGTCGCATTGCATGTCTGTTATTTTCACAAACCATAGCTAGAGTCATTGCGTGTGTGGTCTTTCCACAAACCACATATGGATCCACTAGTGTCACTGGTGTGTTCTTTTCATGAACCACAACTAGAGTCATTGGACGTCTGTTCTTTTCACAACCCACAGCCAGAGTCATTGCATGTCTATTCTTTCCACAAACCACATATGGATCCACCAGTGTCATTGGATGTGTATTATTTTCATGAACCACACCCAGTGTCATTGCATGTGTGTTCTTCTCACAAACCACACATGGATCCACTAGTGTCATTGCATTAATGCTCTTTTCATTAACCATAGCCAGAGTCATTGCATGCCCATTCTTGCCACAAACCACACATGGATCCACCAGTGTGATTGCATGTGTGTTCTTTTCATGAACCACAACTAGAATCATTGCATGTCTATTCCTTCCACAAACCACATAAGGATACACCATTGTCATTGGATGTGTTTTCTTTTCATGAACCACAGCTAGAGTCATTGCATTTCTGTTCTTCTCACAAACCACATATGTATCCACCAGACTCACTGGATGTGTGTTCTTTCATGAACCACAACCAGTGTCATTCCATGTGTATTCTTCTCACAAACCACAGCTAGAGTTGTTGCATGTCTGTTCTTTCCACAAACCACATATAGATCCACCAATGTCATTGGATGTGTGTTCTTTTTATGAACCATAGCTAGAGTCATTGCATGTTTGTTCTTTTCACAAACCACATAAGGATCCACCAGTGTCATTTGACGTGTATTATTTTCATGAACCACACCCAGTTTCATTGCATGTGTGTTCTTATCACAAACCACACATGGATCCCGTAGTGTCATTGCATGTCTACTCTTTTCATTACCCACAGCTAGAGTCATTGCATGTCTATTCTTTCCACAAACCACACATGGATCCACCAGTGTCATTGCATGTGTGTTCTTTTCATGAACCACACCTAGTGTCATTGCATGTGTTTTCTTTTCATGAACCACAGCCAGAGTCATTGCATGTTAGTTCTTCCCATAAACCACACATGGATCCACCAGTCTCATTGCATGTCTATTCTTTTCATGAACCATAGCTAGAGTCATTGCATGTCTGTTCTTTCCAAAAACAGACATGGATCCACCAGTATAATTGCATGTCTGTTCTATTCACAAACCACAGCCAGAGTCATTGCATGTCTGTTCTTTCCACAAACCACACATGGATCCACCAGTGTCACTTGATGTGTGTTCTTTTCATGAACCACAGCTAGAGTCATTGCATGTCTGTTCCTTTCATGGACCACAGCTAGAGTCATTGCATGTATGTTCTTTCCACAAACCACATATGGATCCACAAGTGTCATTGGACGTGTGTTCTTTTCATGAACCACAACTAGAGTCATTGCATGTTTGTTCTTTCCACAAACAACATATGGATCCACCGTTGTCATTAGATCAGTGTTCTTTTCATGAACCAACACTAGAGTCATTGCATGTGTGTTCTTCTCACAAACCACACATGGATCCACCAGTGTCATTGCATGTCTGTTATTTTCATGAACCACAACTAGAGTCATGGCATGTCTACTCTTCTCACAAAGCACATAAGGATCCACCAGTATCATTGGATGTGTGTTCCTTTCATGAACCACACCGAGTGTCATTGGATGTGTGTTCTTCTCACAAATCCACACATGAATCACCCAGTGTCATTGCATATCTGTTCTTTTCACAAACCACAGCTAGAGTCATTGCATGTCTGTTTTTTCCACAAACCACATATGGATCCACCAGTGTCACTGGTGTGTTCTTTTCATTAACCACAACTAGGGTCATTGCATGTGTGTTATTTTTACAAACCACAGCCAGAGTTATTGCATGTATGTTCTTTCCACAAACCACATATGCATCCACCAGTGTAATTGTATGTGTGTTCTTTTCATGAATCACAACTAGAGTCACTGCATGTGTGTTCTTTTCACAAACTACATAAGGATCCACCAGTGTGATTGGATGTGTGTTCTTTTCATGAACCACACCCAGTGTTATTGCATGTGTGTTATTCTCACAAACCACACATGGATCCACTAGTGTCATTGCATGAATCCTCTTTTTATTAACCATAGCCAGAGTGATTGCATGTCTGTTCTTTCCACAAACCATACATGGATCCACCAGTGTGATTGCATGTGTTTTTTTCATGAACCACAACTAGACTCATTGCATATCTGTTCTTCCCACAAACCACACATGGATCCACCAGTGTCACTGGATGTGTGTTCTTTTCATGAACCACAGCTAGAGTCATTGCATGTCTGTTCCTTTCATGAACCACAGCTACAGTCATTGCAAGTATGTTCTTTCCACAAACCACATATGGATCCACAAGTGTCATTGGATGTGTGTTCTTTTCATGAACCACAACTAGAGTCATTGCATGTTTGTTCTATCCACAAACAACATATGGATCCACCGGTGTCATTAGATCACTGTTCTTTTCATGAACCACAACAAGAGTCATTGCATGTGTGTTCTTCTCACAAACCACACATGGATCCACCCGTGTCATTGCATGTCTGTTCTTTTCATGAACCACAGCTAGAGTCATTGCATGTCTGTTCTTCTCACAAACCACATAAGGATCCACAAGTGTCATTCGAGGTGTGTTATTTTCATGAACCACACCTAGTGTCATTGCATGTGTGTTCTTATCACAAACCACACATGGATCCACCAGTGTCATTGCATGTCTGTTGTTTTCATAGACCACAACTAGAGTCATTGCATGTCTGTTCTTTCCACAAACCACATATGGATCCACCAGTGTCACTGGTGTGTTCTTTTCATGAACCACAACTAGGGTCATTGCATGTGTGTTCTTTTCACAAACCACAGCCAGAGTCATTGCATGTCTGTTCTTTCCACAAACCACATATGGATCCACCAGTGTAATTGGATGTGTGTTCTTTTCATGAATCACAACTAGAGTCATTGCATGTGTGTTCTTTTCACAAACCACATAAGGATCCAACAGTGTGATTGGATGTGTGTTCTTTTCATGAACCACACCCAGTTTCATTGCATGTGTGTTCTTTACACAAACCACAACTTGAGTCATTGCATGTCTGTTCTTTCCACAAACCACATATGGATCCACCAATGTCATTCGATGTGTGTTCTTTTCATGAACCACAACTAGATTTATTGCATGTGTGTTCTTTTCACAAACCACATAAGGATCCACCAGTGTCATTTCATGTGTGTTCTTTTCATGAACCACACCCAGTGGCATTGCGTGTGTGTTCTTCTCACAAACCACACATGGATCCACCAGTGTCATTGCATGTCTGCTCTTTTCATTAACCGTAGGTAGAGTCATTACATGTCTGTTCTTTCCACAAAGCACACATGGATCCACCAGCGTCACTAGATGTGTGTTCTTTTCATGAACCACAGCTAGAGTCATTGCTTGTGTGTACTTTACACAAACCACAGCTTGAGTCATTACATGTTTGTTCTTTCCACAAACCACATATGGATCCACCAGTGTCATTGGATGTTTGTTCTTTTCATGAACCACAGCTAGAGTCATTGCATGTGTGTTCTTTGCACAAACCACATAAGGATCCACCAGCATCATTGCATGTGTGTTCTTTTCATGAACTACAGCTAGAGTCATTGCATGTCTGTTCTTTCCACAAACCACAACTAGATCCACCAGTGTCATTGGATGTGTGTTCTTTTCATGAACCACGGCTAGAGTCATCGCATATGTGTTATATTCACCAACCAGAGCTATAGTCATTGCATGTCTGTTCTTTCCACAAACCACATATGGATCCACTAGTGTCATTGCATGTATGTTCTTTTCATGAACTACGGCTAGAGTCATTGCATGTCTGTTCTTCTCATAAACCACATAAGGATCCACCAGTGTCATTGGATGTGTGTTCTTTTCATGAACCAAAACCAAAAGTCATTGGATTTCTATTTTTCTCACAAACCACACATGGATCCACCAGTGTCATTGCATGTGTGTTCTTTTCATGAACCACAACCAGTGTCATTGCATGTGTTTTCTTTTCATGAACCACAACCAGCGTCATTGCATGTCTGTTCTTCCCACAAACGACACATGGATCCACAAGTGTATTGCATGTATGTTATTTTCATGAACCACAGCTAGAGTCTTTGCACCTCTGTTCTTTCCACAAACCACACATGGATCCACAAGTGTCATTGCATGTGTGTTCTTTTCATGAACCACAGCCAGAGTCATTGCATGTATGTTCTTTCCACAAACCACACATGGATCCTCAAGTGTCATTAAATATGTGTTCTTTTGATGAACCACACCCAGTATCAGTGCATGTGTTTTATTTTCACAAACCACAGCCAGAGTCATTGCATGTCTGTTCTTTCCACAAACCACATATGGATCCACCAGTGTAATTGGATGTGTGTTCTTTTCATGAATCACAACTAGAGTCATTGCATGTGTGTTCTTTTCACAAACCACATAAGGATCCAACAGTGTGATTGGATGTGTGTTCTTTTCATGAACCACAGCCAAAGTCATTGCATGTCTGTTCTTTCCACAAACCACAACTTGAGTCATTGCATGTCTGTTCTTTCCACAAACCACATATGGATCCACCAATGTCATTCGATGTTTGTTCTTTTCATGAACCACAACTAGATTTATTGCATGTGTGTTCTTTTCACAAACCACATAAGGATCCACCAGTGTCATTTCATGTGTGTTCTTTTCATGAACCACACCCAGTGGCATTGCGTGTGTGTTCTTCTCACAAACCACACATGGATCCACCAGTGTCATTGCATGTCTGCTCTTTTCATTAACCATAGGTAGAGTCATTACATGTCTGTTCTTTCCACAAAGCACACATGGATCCACCAGCGTCACTAGATGTGTGTTCTTTTCATGAACCACAGCTAGAGTCATTGCTTGTGTGTACTTTACACAAACCACAGCTTGAGTCATTACAAGTTTGTTCTTTCCACAAACCACATATGGATCCACCAGTGTCATTGGATGTTTGTTCTTTTCATGAACCACAGCTAGAGTCATTGCATGTGTGTTCTTTGCACAAACCACATAAGGATCCAGCAGCATCATTGCATGTGTGTTCTTTTCATGAACTACAGCTAGAGTCATTGCATGTCTGTTCTTTCCACAAACCACAACTAGATCCACCAGTGTCATTGGATGTGTGTTCTTTTCATGAACCACGGCTAGAGTCATCGCATATGTGTTATATTCACCAACCAGAGCTATAGTCATTGCATGTCTGTTCTTTCCACAAACCACATATGGATCCACTAGTGTCATTGCATGTATGTTCTTTTCATGAACTACGGCTAGAGTCATTGCATGTCTGTTCTTCTCATAAACCACATAAGGATCCACCAGTGTCATTGGATGTGTGTTCTTTTCATGAACCAAAACCAAAAGTCATTGGATTTCTATTTTTCTCACAAACCACACATGGATCCACCAGTGTCATTGCATGTGTGTTCTTTTCATGAACCACAACCAGTGTCATTGCATGTGTTTTCTTTTCATGAACCACAACCAGCGTCATTGCATGTCTGTTCTTCCCACAAACGACACATGGATCCACAAGTGTATTGCATGTATGTTATTTTCATGAACCACAGCTAGAGTCTTTGCACCTCTGTTCTTTCCACAAACCACACATGGATCCACAAGTGTCATTGGATGTGTGTTCTTTTTCATGAACCACAGCCAGAGTCATTGCATGTATGTTCTTTCCACAAACCACACATGGATCCTCAAGTGTCATTGCATATGTGTTCTTTTGATGAACCACACCCAGTATCAGTGCATGTGTTTTATTTTCATGAACCAGAGCCAGAGTCATTGGATTTATATTCTTCCCACAAACCACATATGGATCCACCTGTGTCGTTGCATGTCTGTTCTTTTAATGAACTACAGCTAGAGTCATTGCATGTCTGTTCTTAACACAAACCACATAAGGATCCGCCAGTGTCATTGGATGTGTGTTCTTTTCATGAACCACAGCCAAAGTCATTGCATGTCTATTCTTCTCACAAACCACACATGGACGCACCAGTGTCATTTCATGTCTGTTCTTTTCATGAACCATAGCTAGAGTCATCGCATGTCTGTTCTTCTCACAAACCACATAAGGATACACCAGTGTCATTGGATATGTGTTCTTTTCATGAACCACACCCATTGTCATTGCATGTGTGTTCTTCTCACAAACCACACATGAATTCACCAGTGTCATTGCATGTTTGTTCTTTTCACAAACCACAGCTAGAGTCATTACATGTCTGTTCTTTCCTCAAACCACATATGGATCCACCAGTGTCACTGGATGTGTGTTCCTTTCATGAACCACAACTAGAGTCATTGTATGTTTGTTCTTTACACAAACTATAGCTTGAGTCATTGCATGTCTATTCTTTCCACAAACAACATATGTATCCACTAGTGTCACTAGATGTGTGTTCTTTTCATGAACCACATCTAGAGTCATTGCATGTATGTTCTTTACACAAACTATAGCTTGAGTCATTGCATGTCTATTCTTTCCACAAACAACATATGTATCCACCAGTGTCACTAGATGTGTGTTCTTTTCATGAACCACATCTAGAGTCATTGCATGTATGTTCTTTACACAAACTATAGCTTGAGTCATTGCATGTCTATTCTTTCCACAAACAACATATGTATCCACTAGTGTCACTAGATGTGTGTTTTTTCATGAACCACAACCAAAAGTCATTGGATGTCTATTTTTCTCACAAACCACACATGGATCCACCAGTGTCATTGCATGTGTGTTCTTTTCATGAACCACAACCAGTGCCATTGCATGTGTTTTCTTTTCATGAACCACAACCAGAGTCATTGCATGTCTGTTCTTCCCACAAACGACACATGGATCCACAAGTGTCATTGCATGTATGTTATTTTCATGAACCATAGCTAGAGTCTTTGCACATCTGTTCTTTCCACAAACCACACATGGATCCACAAGTGTCATTGGATGTGTGTTCTTTTCATGAACCACAGGCAGAGTCATTGCATGTCTGTTCTTTCCAAAAACCACACATGGATCCACCAGTGTCATTGCATATGTGTTCTTTTGATGAACCACACCCAGTGTCATTGCATGAGTTTTATTTTCATGAACCACTGCTAGAGTCATTGGATGTATATTCTTCCCACAAACCACATATGGATCCACCTATGTCGTTGCATGTCTGTTCTTTTAATGAACTACAGCTAGAGTCATTGCATGTCTGTTCTTAACACAAACCACATAAGGATCCGCCAGTGTCATTGGATGTGTGTTCTTTTCCTGAACCACAGCCAAAGTCATTGCATGTCTATTCTTCTAACAAACCACACATGGACGCATCAGTGTCATTGCATGTCTGTTCTTTTCATGAACCATAGCTAGAGTCATGGCATGTCTATTCTTCTCACAAACCACATAAGGATACACCAGTGTCATTGGATGTGTGTTCTTTTCATGAACCACACCCAGTGTCATTGCATGTGTGTTCTTCTCACAAACCACACATGAATTCACCAGTGTCATTGCATGTTTGTTCTTTTCACAAACCACAGCTAGATTCATTACATGTCTGTTCTTTCCTCAAACCACATATGGATCCACCAGTGTCACTGGATGTGTGTTCGTTTCATGAACCACAACTAGAGTCATTGTATGTTCGTTCTTTACACAAACTATAGCTTGAGTCATTTCATGTCTGTTCTTTCCACAAACAACATATGTATCCACACGTGTCATTGGATGTGTGTTCTTTTCATGATCCACAGCTAGAGTCATTGCATGTATCTTCTTTTCATCAACCACAGCTAGAGCCATTGCATGTTTGTTCTTTCCACAAACCACATATGGATCCACCAGTGTCATTGGATGTGTGTTCTTTTCATGAACCATAGCTAGACTCATTGCATGTGTGTTATTTTCACAAACCACAGCTAGAGTCATTGCATGTGTGTTCTTTCCATAAACCACATATGGATCCACCAGTGTCATTGGATGTGTGTTCCTTTCATGAACCACAGCTAGAGTCATTGCATGTCTATTATTTTGATGAACCACAGCTAGAGTCATTGCATGCCTATTATTTCCACAAACCACATATGGATCCACCAATGTCATTGGATGTGTCTTATTTTCATGAACCATAGCTAGAGTCATTGCATGTCTATTCTTTCCTCAAACCACATATGCAACCACAAGTGTCATTGGATGTGTGTTCTTTTCATGAACCACAACCAGTGTCATTGCATGTGTTTTCTTTTCATGAACCACAACCAGCGTCATTGCATGTCTGTTCTTCCCACAAACGACACATGGATCCACAAGTGTATTGCATGTATGTTATTTTCATGAACCACAACTAGAGTCTTTGCACCTCTGTTCTTTCCACAAACCACACATGGATCCACAAGTGTCATTGGATGTGTGTTCTTTTCATGAACCATAGCCAGAGTCATTGCATGTATGTTCTTTCCACAAACCACACATGGATCCTCAAGTGTCATTGCATATGTGTTCTTTTGATGAACCACACCCAGTATCAGTGCATGTGTTTTATTTTCATGAACCAGAGCCAGAGCCATTGGATGTATATTCTTCCCACAAACCACATATGGATCCACCTATGTCGTTGCATGTCTGTTCTTTTAATGAACTACAGCTAGAGTCATTGCATGTCTGTTCTTAACACAAACCACATAAGGATCCGCCAGTGGCATTGGATGTGTGTTCTTTTCATGAACCACAGCCAAAGTCATTGCATGTCTATTCTTCTCACAAAGCACACATGGACGCACCAGTGTCATTTCATGTCTGTTCTTTTCATGAACCATAGCTAGAGTCATCGCATGTCTGTTCTTCTCACAAACCACATAAGGATACACCAGTGTCATTGGATATGTGTTCTTTTCATGAACCACACCCATTGTCATTGCATGTGTGTTCTTCTCACAAACCACACATGAATTCACAAGTGTCATTGCATGTTTGTTCTTTTCACAAACCACAGCTAGAGTCATTACATGTCTGTTCTTTCCTCAAACCACATATGGATCCACCAGTGTCACTGGATGTGTGTTCCTTTCATGAACCACAACTAGAGTCATTGTATGTTTGTTCTTTACACAAACTGTAGCTTGAGTCATTGCATGTCTATTCTTTCCACAAACAACATATGTATCCACCAGTGTCACTGGATGTGTGTTCTTTTCATGAACCACAACCAAAAGTCATTGGATGTCTATTTTTCTCACAAACCACACATGGATCCACTAGTGTCATTGCATGTGTGTTCTTTTCATGAACCACAACCAGTGCCATTGCATGTGTTTTCTTTTCATGAACCACAACCAGAGTCATTGCATGTCTGTTCTTCCCACAAACGACACATGGATCCACAAGTGTCATTGCATGTATGTTATTTTCATGAACCACAGCTAGAGTCTTTGCACATCTGTTCTTTCCACAAACCACACATGGATCCACAAGTGTCATTGGATGTGTGTTCTTTTCATGAACCACAGCAAGAGTCATTGCATGTCTGTTCTTTCCAAAAACCACACATGGATCCACGAGTGTCATTGCATATGTGTTCTTTTGATGAACCACACCCAGTGTCATTGCATGAGTTTTATTTTCATGAACCACAGCTAGAGTCATTGGATGTATATTCTTCCCACAAACCACATATGGATCCACCTGTGTCGTTGCATGTCTGCTCTTTTAATGAACTACAGCTAGAGTCATTGCATGTCTATTCTTAACACAAGCCACATAAGGATCCGCCAGTGTCATTGGATGTGTGTTCTTTTCCTGAACCACAGCCAAAGTCATTGCATGTCTATTCTTCTAACAAACCACACATGGACGCACCAGTGTCATTGCATGTCTGTTCTTTTCATGAACCATAGCTAGAGTCATTGCATGTCTATTCTTCTCACAAACCACATAAGGATACACCAGTGTCATTGGATGTGTGTTCTTTTCATGAACCACACCCAGTGTCATTGCATGTGTGTTCTTCTCACAAACCACACATGAATTCACCAGTGTCATTGCATGTTTGTTCTTTTCACAAACCACAGCTAGAGTCATTACATGTCTGTTCTTTCCTCAAACCACACATGGATCCACCAGTGTCACTGGATGTGTGTTCCTTTCATGAACCACAACTAGAGTCATTGTATGTTCGTTCTTTACACAAACTATAGCTTGAGTCATTTCATGTCTGTTCTTTCCACAAACAACATATGTATCCACAAGTGTCATTGGATGTGTGTTCTTTTCATGAACCACAGCTAGAGCCATTGCATGTTTGTTCTTTCCACAAACCACATATGGATCCACCAGTGTCATTGGATGTGTGTTCTTTTCATGAACCATATCTAGACTCATTGCATGTGTGTTATTTTCACAAACCACAGCTAGAGTCATTGCATGTGTGTTCTTTCCATAAACCACATATGGATCCACCAGTGTCATTGGATGTGTGTTCCTTTCATGAACCACAGCTAGAGTCATTGCATGTGTATTATTTTGATGAACCACAGCTAGAGTCATTGCATGCCTATTTTTTCCACAAACCACATATGGATCCACCAATGTCATTGGATGTGTCTTATTTTCATGAACCGCAGCTAGAGTCATTGCATGTCTATTCTTTCCTCAAACCACATATGCAACCACAAGTGTCATTGGATGTGTGTTCTTTTCATGAACCACAGCTAGAGTCATTTCATATCTGTTCTTCTCACAAACCACATAAGGATACACAAGTGTCATTGGATGTGTGTTCTTATCATGAACCACACCCAGTGTTATTGCTTGTGTGTTCTTCTCACAAACCACACAGGGATCAGCCAGTGTCATTGCATGTCTATTCTTTTCACAAACCATAGCTAGAGTCATTGCATGTATGTTCTTCCCACAAACCACATATGGATCCACCAGTGTCATTAGATGTGTGTTCTTTTCATGAACCACAGTTAGATTCATTGCATGTTTGTTCTTGTCACAAACTACATAAGGATCCACCAGTGTGATTGGATGTGTGTTCTTTTCATGAACCACACCCTGTGTTATTGCATGTGTGTTATTCTCACAAACCACACATGGATCCACTAGTGTCATTGCATGAATCCTCTTTTCATTAACCACAGCCAGAGTGATTGCATGTCTGTTCTTTCCACAAACCATACATGGATCCACCAGTGTGATTTCATGTGTGTTCTTTTCATGAACCACAACTAGAGTCATTGCATGTCTATTCTTTCCACAAACCACATAAGGATACACCATTGTCATTGGATGTGTTTTCTTCTCACGAACCACTGCCAGAGTCATTGCATGTGTGTTCTTCTCACAAACCACACATGATCCAACAGTGCCATTGCATGTCTGTTCTTTTCATGAACTACAGATAGAGTGATTGCACGTCTATTCTTTCCACAAACCACACATGGATCCACCAGTGTCATTTGATGTGTGTTCTTTTCATGAACCATAGACAGAGTCATTGCATGTCTGTTCTTTCCACAAACCACACATGGATCCACCAGTGTCATTGCATGTGTGTTGTTTTCATGAACCACACAATGTCATTGCATGTGTTTTCTTTTCATGAACCACAACCAGAGTCATTGCATGTCTGTTCTTTTCACAAACCACAACTAGAGTCATTGCATGTGTGTTCTTTTCACAAACCACAACTAGAGTCATTTCATGTCTGTTCTTTCCACAAACCACATATGGATCCACAAGTGTCATTGGATGTGTGTTCTTTTCATGAACCACACCCAGTGTCATTGCATGTGTGTTCTTCTCTCAAACCACACATACATCCACCAGTGTCATTGCATGTCTGCTCTTTTCATGAACCACAACAGTGTCATTGCAAGTCTGTTCTTTCCACAAACCACACATGGATCCACCAGTGTGATTGCATGTGTGTTCTTTTCATGAACCACAACTAGAGTCATTGCATGTCTGTTCTTTCCACAAACCACAGATAGAGTCATTGCACGTCTATTCTTTCCACACACCACACATGGATCCACCAGTGTCATTTGATGAGTGTTATTTTCATGAACCATAGCCAGAGTCATTGCATGTCTGTTCTTTCCACAAACCACACATGGATACACAAGTGTCATTGCATGTGTGTTGTTTTCATGAACCACACACAGTGTCATTGCATGTGTTTTCTTTTCATGAACCACAACCAGAGTCATTGCATGTCTGTTCTTCCCACAAACCACATATGGATCCACCAGTGTCATTAGATGTGTGTTCTTTTCATGAACCACAGTTAGATTCATTGCATGTTTGTTCTTGTCACAAACTAAATAAGGATCCACCAGTGTGATTGGATGTGTGTTCTTTTCATGAACCACACCCTGTGTTATTGCATGTGTGTTATTCTCACAAACCACACATGGATCCACTAGTGTCATTGCATGAATCCTCTTTCATTAACCACAGCCAGAGTGATTGCATGTCTGTTCTTTCCACAAACCATACATGGATCCACCAGTGTGATTGCATGTGTGTTCTTTTCATGAACCACAACTAGAGTCATTGCATGTCTATTCTTTCCACAAACCACATAAGGATACACCATTGTCATTGGATGTGTTTTCTTCTCACGAACCACTGCCAGAGTCATTGCATGTGTGTTCTTCTCACAAACCACACATGATCCAACAGTGCCATTGCATGTCTGTTCTTTTCATGAACTACAGATAGAGTGATTGCACGTCTATTCTTTCCACAAACCACACATGGATCCACCAGTGTCATTTGATGTGTGTTCTTTTCATGAACCATAGACAGAGTCATTGCATGTCTGTTCTTTCCACAAACCACACATGGATCCACCAGTGTCATTGCATGTGTGTTGTTTTCATGAACCACACAATGTCATTGCATGTGTTTTCTTTTCATGAACCACAACCAGAGTCATTGCATGGCTGTTCTTCCCACAAACCACACATGGATCCACTAGTGTCATTGCATGTCTGTTCTTTTCATCCACTACAGCTAGAGTCATTGCATGCCTATTCTTCTCACAAACCACATAAGGATCCACCAGTGTCATTGGATGTGTGTTCTTTTCATGGACCACAACCAGAGTCATTGCATGTCTATTCTTCACACAAACCACACATGGATCCTAAAGTGTGATTGCATGTCTGTTCTTTTCATGAACCATATCTAGATTCATTGCATGT
>OU342740.1:74082573-74099424 GCA_910589775.1 Avena eriantha
ATGAATCCTTCGTCGCGTATGTCAATCCCTTGCCTATGATCGCTTCTTAGGCCGTAACCATGGAGCATCTTCTTTGCTTAACGGGATGCTTGGGTCAGTTTTCACGGTGAAGGGCGGAATTTCATCAAACTTATCATAATCTGCTGACATTTCTGTCTTGTCCTCGACTCCCGTGATGTTTCTTTTCCCTGAAAGAACTATGTGACGCCTGGGCTCATCGTCTTATGTATTCGTTTCCTTATTTTTTCTTTTTTCGGTCTATAGGACATGTCCTTCACATAAAAAACCTGAGCCACATCATTGGCTAGGACGAATGGTTTGTCTCTGTAACCAAGATTCTTGAGATCCACTGTTGTCATTCCGTACAGCTGGTCTACCTTTACCCCTTCTCCATTCATGTTGACCCAACTGCACCGAAACAATGGGACCTTAAAAGTAGGTCCATAGTCAAGTTCCCATATCTCCTCTATGTAACCATAGTATGTGTCCTTTTTCCCATTCTCGCATGTTGCATCAAAGCGGACACCACTATTTTGGTTGGTGCTCTTTTTATCTTGGGCAATCGTGTAAAATGTATTCCCATTTATCTCGTACCCTTGGAAAGTCAATACAGTCGCAGATGGTGTCGCCGCCAACAAGTAGAGCTGATCTCCAATAGTGGTGTCATTCATGCGATGTAATTGCAACCAAGTGCCGAAAGTCTCCATGTGATTTTTTTTAATCCAGTAGTCATCCTTCCCCGGGAACTTGGAGCATACAACATTCATGTGTTCCTCGATATACGGAGCCACGAAGGTAGAACTTTGGAGAACTATGTAGTGTGCTTGATTCAAAGAATGTCCGTCCCTAAATATCATTGCTTTCTTTCCTAGCGTGCCTTTTCCACTCAGTCTCCCCTCATACCGTGATTCAGGAACACCAATCGGCTTAAGGTCAGGAAGAAAGTCTACACAGAACCCAATGACCTCCTCTGTTCCATAGCCCTTGGAGATGCTTCCTTATGTCCTAGCACAGTTATGAACATATTTCTTTAAGACTCCCATGAACCTCTCGAAGGGGAACATATTGTGCAGAAATACAGGACCGAGAATGTAAATCTCTTCGACTAGGTGAACTATGTGATGCATCATAATATTGAAGAAGGACGGGGGGAACACCAACTCAAAACTGACAAGACATTGGACCACATCCTTCTGTAGCCTTTCCAGACTTTCTTGATCGATTACCTTCTGAGATATTGCATTGAGGAATGCACATAGCTTCACAATGGCTAATCGAACATTTTCCGGTAGAAGCCCTCTCAACGCAACCGGAAGCAACTGTGTCATAATCACGTGCCAATCATGAGACTTTAGGTTCTGAAATTTTTTCTCTGCCATATTTATTATTCCTTTTATATTTGACGAGAAGCCAGCCGGGACCTTGATACTATAAAGGACTTCAAAAAAGATTTCCTTCTCTGCTTTGGTAAGAGCGTAGCTACTTAAGTATTTATGTCCTTTATCAGTATGCTTGTTGTGTGGGTCTTTGATACATTGTTGGTCCTCCCGTGCTTCTGGTGTATCTTTTGTCTTCCCATACACGCCCAGGAAGCCTAGCAGGTTCACGCAAAGATTCTTCGTCACGTACATCACGTCGATTGAAGAACAGACCTCTAGGTCTTTCCAATACTCAAGCTCCCAAAATATAGATTTATTTTTCCACATGGCCGTGTGTCCAGTAATGGGGTCTATCGGAACAGATTGACCACCAGGACCCTTTCCAAAGATTACTTCTAGGTCCTTCACCATACCAAATACATCAGCACCTTTAGGGAGCTTAGGCTTCTTCCGGTAATCTGCCTCACCGTTGAAATTCTTGCCTTTCTTTCTTACTTGATGATTGATCAGAAGAAATTGACGACACCCCAGGTACACAACCTTCTTACATTTATCCAAATATGTACCTTTAGTATTATCTAAACAGTGCATGCATGCATTGTATCTCTTGTTTGACTGTCCTGAAATGTTACTAAGAGCAGGCCAATCATTGATGGTTACGAACAACAACGCTTGTAGGTAAAATGGCTCCTGTTTGTGCTGATCCCACACATTTACACCTGGTTCTTCCCACAACTGCAAAAGTTCATCGACTAATGGCCTTAGGTACACATCAATGTCGTTGCCGGGTTGCTTCGGTCCTTGGATGAGCACTGGCATCATAATGAACTTCCGCTTCATGCACAACCAAGGAGGAAGGTTGTAGATACATAGAGTCACTGGCCAGGTGCTGTGACTACAGCTCTGCTCCCCAAAAGGATTCATGCCGTCTGTACTTAGACCAAACCATAAGTTCCTCGCATCACCTGCAAAGTTCGAGTACTTTCTCTCGATGTTTCTCCACTGTGACCCATCGGCGGGGTGTCTCAGTTTCCCATCTTTCTTACGCTCTTATTTGTGCCATCGCAACAACCTGGCATGCTCTTTATTTCTGATCAGACGTTTCAACCGTGGTATTATAGGAGCATACCACATAACCTTAGCAGGAACCCTCTTCCTAGAGGGCTCGTCATCGCCCTCAAAATCACCAGGGTCACCTTGTCTGATCTTGTATCAACATGCATTGCATACCGGGCATTTATCCATATTCTCGTACTTCTCACCGTGGTACAGGATGCAGTCATTAATGCATGCATGTATCTTCTCCACATCTAATCCTAGAGGGCAGATAGTCTTCTTTGCTTCGTACATTGTCTCGGGCAGCTCGTTATCCTTTGGAAGCTCCGGCTTCATTATTTGTAGTAACTTCTCAAATCCCTTGTCAGATAAGCTAGTCTCTGCCTTCCATTTCAGCAGTTCAAGTGTGGTACCGAGCTTTGTGCTTCCATCTTCGCAATTTGGGTACATCAACTTTTTGTGATCCTTTTGCATGGCCTCCAACTTAAGCTTCTCCCTTTCTGTATCACATTGTTGCTTTGCATCAGAAATGACCTGACCAAAAGAGCATCAGTGGGCTCATCCGATGCCCGTTGTTCTTCTTCATTGCCGCCTCCCGCTTCTTCATTGTCTTCCATTGCAGTATCACCGTATTCTTCAGGGGACATAGGATAGCTGTCATCATCCTCCTATTCTTCATTTTCTTCCAGCCTAACCCCTCTTTCTCCGTGCATGGCCCAACAATAATATCCGGGCATGAAACCTCTCCGAAGCAGATGGCTTTGAAGGATTCTCGGGGCAGAGTGCTCCGCCATGTTCCGACAGTCGACGCAGGGACAAGGCATAAAATTATCCACTTTGTTTGCCTTAGCAAAATCGATAAATTTATGGAGGCATGCAATAAAATCGGAATGGCGTCGGTCCCCATACATCCATCGCATCCGTGCATCGATCTGCGGCATAATAATTAACCATTACAATAACATCGTGAATAGTAAAATGACCACCCTACATGGACAGATGCAATATTTTTGTATCAGTTACAGATAAAGAAGATAAGGTTGCTAACCTCAACTGAGGATACCGTGTTGTGCAAACTAGAGTGTGGCTCGGACATTTCGTTGAACACCTTGTGTGCAATCAAAGAAAAAAAAAGCTAGCACCCACACCTCACACACAATGCAGCAAAATTGGGTGGGAAAAGGGCTGGGCTTATATATAGCCAGGGGAGGGTTTTTGGTCCCGGCTATTGCGATGAACCGGGACCAAAGCCCCTCCCGCGCGACACGTGGCGGCCCAGCAGCTCGCACCCCACCCAGGTCATTGGTCCCGGTTAATGGCACGACCCGGGACCAATGACCTCGGTGGGGGGCGCGCTACTGGGCGGCCACGTGTCGCTCGGGAGGGGCTTTGGTCCTGGTTCTTGGCAATAACCGGGACCAATGCACCCGTCGCTTCGTCGTCCCCGTGCATAAATATGAGGCCGCAGTGCTCACTTTCACCATCGCCTCTGCCTCTCTGCAGTCCCTCTCCACCCCACCACTTTTGCAATCGCCTCTCTACCGCGCCGTCGTCTCGCCTCCCCTCCCTCTCCAATCTCCACCGTGCCGTCATGGAGGTGCCCACGCTCAACCACTACGAGGCGACGCAGTTTGCTATCTACGGCATCCTCGCGCCGCCGCGCACGACCGTGCCTGCCAGATTTCGCATCAGCGAGGGGGGTGTGCCGGTGGCTCCCCTCCTCAACCCCCGCGGATACGAGATGGAGTACGTCATCGCGGAGCGTCGCCGCCAACTGCCCGGGTGCATGAGGGCATTGCCCCGGTACGCGGCGGCCAACGAGTATTGGCCCCGGCTGTTCAAGAAGGAGCGAAAGGCCAAGCTTGGCAACCGTTTCGTGGACGGGCGCCTGGTGCACCCGGATCGCCGCAACCAAGAAGGGCGGGAGATGTTCTGGTCCGTCCCTGGACAGACCATCTACACCGCCATCGATGCCGCTAGGCGCGCAGACGACCTCCGTCTCCCGAACAACGCCGAAATCATGGCGATTTCATCCGACAATGACGAGGAAGCCGGCAGCTCGGAGGATAGCAGCAATGAAAGTGTTGTCGACTAGGAATTAATAAAGTCGGATCTTTGTATGAAAAAAATTGTGGTATTGTGGTCGAATAATAAAATGTCTCAATTTAGACCTTTGTCTCGATTAATTCGTGAAAGATTTGTTCAAAAATAGTGATCAATTCAATTTCAACCTCGAAATAATTTGTGCCTCGAATTAATTTCTGCCTCCAATTAATTTACATTAATCGTCCTAGACTGCTGACCATCGCGGGGTTTTTGGTCCCGGTTGGTGGCATGAACCGGGACCAATGCCCCGCAGAGCGCCACATGTGCGTCGTGGGGGCATTCGTCCCGGTTCGTGCCACCAATAGGGACCAATGCTTACAGATGAACCGGGACCAATGCCCTGGCGGCATGAACCGGGACCGGTGCCTGGCATTGGTCCCGATTATGGAAATGAACCGGGACCAATGGAATTTGGGCGCTGCACCAAAGGCCCTCTTTCTACTAGTGACAACTAGAGTCATCGCATGTGTGTTCTTTTCACAAACCACAGCTTGAGTCATTGCATGTTTTTTCTTTCCACAAACCACATATGGATCCACCAGTGTCATTGGATGTGTGTTCTTTTCATGAATCACAGCTAGAGTCATTGCATGTGGGTTCTTTTCAGAAACCACAAAAGGATCCACTAGTGTCATTGGATATGTGTTCTTTTCATGAACCACACCCAGTGTCATTGCATGTGTGTTCTTCTCACAACCCACACATGGATCCACCAGTGTCATTGCATGTATGCTCTTTTCATGAACGACATATAGAGTCATTGCACATCTGTTCTTTCCACAAACCACACATGGATCCACTAGTGTCATTGAATGTGTGTTCTTTTCATGAACACACCCAGATTCACTTCATGTCTGTTCTTTCCACAAACCACATAAGGATAAACCATTGTCATTGGATGTGTTTTCTTTTCATGAACCACAGCCAGAGTCATTGCATGTGTGTTCTTCTCACAAACCACACATGGATCCACCAATGTCATTACATGTCTGTTCTTTTCATGAACCACAGATAGAGTCATTGCAGGTCTGTTATTTACACAAACCACACACGGATCCACTAGTTTCATTGGATGTGTGTTCTTTTCATGAACCACAGCCACAGTTATTACATGTCTGTTCTTTCCGCAAACCACACATTGATCCACTAGTGACATTTCATGTGTGTTCTTTTCATGAACCACACCTAGTGTCATTGCATGTGTTTTCTTTCCATGCACTACAGCCAGAGTCATTGCATGTCTATTCTTCCCACAAACCACAAATGGATCCACCAGTGTCATCGCATTTTCTTTATTTTCATGAACTACAGCTAGAGTCATTGCATGTCTGTTCTTCTCACAAACCACATAAGGATCCACCAGTGTCATTGGATGTGTGTTCTTTTCATGAACCACAACCAGAGTCATTGCATGTCTATTCATCTCACAAACCACACATGGATCCACAAGTGTCATTGGATGTGTGTTCTTTTCACAAACCACAGCCAGAGTCGTTGCATGTGTGTTCTTTTCACAATCCACATAAGGATCCACCAGTGTCATTGGATGTGTGTTCTTTTCATGAACCACAGCTAGAGTCATTGCATGTATGTTCTTTCCACAAACCACATATGGATCCACCAATGTCATTGGATGTGTGTTCTTTTCATGAACCACAGCTAGAGTCATTGCATGTCTATTCTTTTCACAAACCACAGATGGATCCACCAGTGTCATTGGAAGTGTGTTCTTTTCATGAACCACAACTAGAGTCATTGCATGTCTGTTCTTTCCACAAACCACACATGGATCCACCAATGTCATCGGATGTGTGTTCTTTTCATGAACCACAGCTAGAGTTATTGCATGTTTGTTCTTTCCACAAACCACATACGGATGCACCAGTGTCATTGCATGTGTTTTCTTTTCATGAACCATAGCAGAATCATTGCATGTGTATTCTTCTCACAAACCACACATGGACCCACTAGTGTCATTGCATGTCTATTCTTTTCATGAACCACAGCTGGAGTTATTGTATGTTTGTTCTTTCCACAAACCACATACGGATGCACCAGTGTCATTGCATGTGTGTTCTTTTCATGAACCATAGCCAGAATCATTGCATGTGTGTTCTCCTCACAAACCACACATGGACCCACTAGTGTCATTGCATGTCTATTCTTTTCATGAACCACATCTAGAGTCATTGCATGTCTGTTCTTCTCACAAACCACATAAGGATACACCAGTGTCATTGGATGTGTGTTCTTTTCATGAACCACAGCTAGAGTTATTGCATGTTTGTTCTTTCCACAAACCACATACGGATGCACAAGTGTCAGTGGATGTGTGTTCTTTTCATGAACCATAGCCAGAATCATTGCATGTGTGTTCTTCAAACAAACCACACATGGACCCACTAGTGTCATTCAATGTCTATTCTTTTCATGAACCACATCTAGAGTCATTGCATGTCTGTTCTTCTCACAAACCACATAAGGATACACGAGTGTCATTGGATGTGTGTTCTTTTCATGAACCACACCTAGAGTCATTGCATGTGTTTTCTTTACACAAACCACAGCTTGAGTCATTGCATGACTGTTCTGGCCACAAACCACATATGGATCCACTAGTGTCATTGGATGTGTGTTCTTTTCATGAACCACGGCTAAAGTCATTGCATGTATGTTCTTTACACAAACCACACATGGATCCACCAATGACATTGGATGTGTGTTCTTTTCATGAACCACAGCTAGAGTCATTGCATGTATGTTCTTTCCACAAACCACATATGGATGCACCAGTGTCATTGGATGTGTGTTCGTTTCATGAACCATAGCCAGAATCATTGCATGTGTGTTCTTCTCACAAACCATACATGGATCCACCAGTGTCATTGCATGTCTGTTCTTTTCATGAACCACATCTAGAGTCTTTGCATGTCTGTTCTTCTCACAAACCACATAAGGATACAATAGTGTCATTGGATGCGAGTTCTTTTCATGAACCACACCCAGTGTCATTGCATGTGTGTTCTTGTCACAAACCACACATGGATCCACCAGTGTCATTGCATGTATGTTCTTTTCACAAACCATAGCTAGAGTCATTGCATGTATGTTTATTCCACAAACCACATATGGATCCGCTAGTGTCACTAGATGTTTGTTATTTTCATGAACCACGGCTAGATTCATTGCATGTGTGTTATTTTCACAAACCACAACTTAAGTCATTGCATGTTTGTTCTTTCCGCAAACCACATATGGATCCACCAGTGTCATTGGATGTGTGTTCATTTCATGAACCACAGCTAGAGTCATTGCATGTGTGTTCTTCTCACAACCCACACTTCGATCCACCAGTGTCATTGCATGTATGCTCTTTTCATGAACCATAAATAGAGTCATTGCACGTCTGTTCTTTCCACAAACCACACACGGATCCACTAGTGTCATTGAATGTGTGTTCTTTTCATGAAACACACCCAGAGTCATTGCATGTCTGTTCTTTCCACAAACCACACATGGATCCACCAGTGTCATTGCATGTGTGTTCTTTTCATGAACCACACCCAGTGTCATTGCATGTGTTTTATTTTCATGAACCACAGCCAGAGTGATTGCATGTGTGTTCTTTTCACAAACCACAGCTTGAATCAAATCATGACTGTTGATTCCGCAAACCACATATGGATCCACCAGTGTCATTGGACGTGTGTTCTTTTCATGAACCACAACTAGAGTCATTGCATGTTTGTTCTTTTCACAAACCACATAAGAATCCACCAGCGTCATTGCATGTGTGTTCTTTTCATGAACCACAACTAGAGTCATTCATGTCTGTTCTTTCCACAAACCACATATGGATGCACCAGTGTCATTGGATGTGTGTTCTTTTCATGAACCATAGCCAGAATCATTGCATGTGTGTTCTTCTCACAAACTACACATGGATCCACAAGTGTCATTGCATGTCTGTTCTTTTCATCAACCACAGCTAGAGTCATTGCATGTCTATTCTTCTCACAAACCACATAAGGATACACTAGTGTCATTGGATGTGTGTTCTTTTCATGAACCACACCCAGTGTCATTGCATGTGTGTTCTTCTCACAAACCACACATGGATCCATCAGTGTCAATGCATGTATGTTCTTTTGACAAACCATAGCTAGATTAATGGCATGTATGTTCTTTCCACAAACGATATATCGATCCACCAGTGTCACTAGATGTGTGTTCTTTTCATGAACCACAACTAGAGTTATTGTATGTCTGTTCTTTCCACAAACCACATAAGGATACACCATTGTCATTGGATGTGTTTTCTTTTAATGACCCACAACCAGAGTCATTGCATGTGTGTTCTTCTCACAAACCACACATAGATCCACCAGTGTCATTGCATGTCTGTTCTTTTCATGAACCACAGATAGATTCATTGAACGTCTGTTATTTCCACAAACCACACATGGATACACCAGTGTCATTGGATGTGTGTTATTTTCATGAACCACAACCAGAGTCATTGGATGTTTGTTCTTTCCACAAACCACACATTGATCCACCAGTGTCATTGTATGTGTGTTATTTTCATGAACCACACCTAGTGTCATTGCATGTGTTTATTTTCATGAACAACAGCCAGAGTCATTGCATGTCTGTTCTTCCCACAAACCACCATGGATCCACCAGTGTCATTGCATGTCTGTTATTTTCATCGACTACAGCTAGAGTCATTGCATGTTTGTTCTTCTCACAAACCACATAAGTATCCACCAATGTCATTGGATGTGTGTTTTATTCATGAACCACAGCCAGAGTAATTGCATGTCTATTCTTCTCACAAACCACACATGGGTCCACCAGTGTCATTGCATGTCTGATCTTTTCATGAACCACAGCTAGAGTCATTGCATGTCTGTTTTTCTCAGAAACCACATAAGGATACACCAGTGTCATTGGGTGTGTGTTCTTTTCATGAACCACACCTAGTGTCATTGCATGTGTGTTCTTCTCACAAACCACACATGGATCCACTAGTGTCATTGCATGTCTGTTCTTTTCACAAACGACAGCTAGAGTCATTGCATGTATGTTCTTTCCACAAACCACATATGGAACCACTAGTGTCATTGCGTGTCTATTGTTTTCATGAACCACAGCTAGAGTCATTGCATGACCGTTCTTATCACAAACCACATAAGGATACACTAGTATCATTGGATGTGTGTTCTTTTCATGAACCGCACCCAGTGTCATTGCATATTTGTTCTTCTCACAAACCACACATGGATCCACTAGTGTCATTGCATGTCCGTTCTTTTCATGAACCACAGCTAGAGTCATTGCATGTCTGTTCTTCTCACAAACCACATAAGGATACACCAGTGGTATTGGATGTGTGTTCTTTTCATGAACCACACCTAGTGTCATTGCATGTGTGTTCTTGTCACAAACCACACATGGATCCACCAGTGTCATTGCATGCCTGTTCTTTTTACAAACCACAGCTAGAGTTATTGCATGTCTGTTCTTTCCACAAACCACACATGGATCCACCAGTGTCATTGCGGGTCTGTTCTTTTCATGAACCACAGCTAGAGTCATTGCATGTCTGTTCTTCTCACAAACCACATAAGGATACACTAGTGTCATTGGATGTCTGTTCTTTTCATGAACCACACCCAGTGTCATTGCATGTGTGTTCTTCTCACAAACCACACATGGATCCACCAGTGTCATTGCATGTCTGTTCTTTTCACAAACCATAGCTAGATTCATTGCATGTCTGTTCTTCTCACAAACCACATAAGGATACACCAGTGGCATTGGATGTGTGTTCTTTTCATGAACCACACCTAGTGTCATTGCATGTGTGTTCTTCTCATAAACTACACATGGATCCACAAGTGTCATTGCATGTCTGTTCTTTTCACAAACCACAGCTACAGTCATTGCATGTCTTTTCTTTCCACAAACCACATATGGAACCACTAGTGTCACTGGATGGGTGTTCTTTTCATGAACGACACTAGAGTCATTGCATGTGTTTTCTTTACACAAACCATAGCTTGAGTCATTGCATGACTGTTCTTTCCACAAACCACATATTTATACACCAGTGTCATTGGACGTGTGTTCTTTTCATGAACCACAACTAGAGTCATTGCACGTGTGTTCTTTTCACAAACCACATAAGGATCCACCAACGTCATTTCATGTGTGTTCTTTTCATGAACCACAGCTAGAGTCATTACATGTCTGTTCTTTCCACAAACCACATATGGATCCACAAGTGTCATTGGATGTGTGTTCTTTTCATGAACTACAGCTTGAGTCATTACATGTCTGTTCTTTTCACAAACCACAACTATTGTCATTGCATGTCTGTTCTCTCCACAAACCACATATGGATCCACTAGTGTCATTGGATGTGTGTTCTTTTCATGAACAACAGCTAAAGTCATTGCATGTATGTTCTGTCCACAAACCACACATGGGTCCACCAATGCCAAAGGATCTGTGTTCTTTTCATGAACCACAGCTAATGTCCTTGCATGTATGTTCTTTCCACAAACCACATATGGATGCACCAGTGTCATTGGATGTGTGTTCTTTACATGAACCATAGCCAGAATCATTGCATGTGTGTTCTTCTCACAAACCACACATGGATCCACCAGTGTCATTGCATGTCTGTTCTTTTCATGAACCACAGCTAGAGTCATTGCATGTCTGTTCTTCTCACAAACCACATAAGGATAGACTAGTGTCATTGGATGCGTGTTCTTTTAATGAACCACACCCAGTGTCATTGCATGTGTGTTCTTCTCACAAACCACACATGGATCCACCAGTGTCATTGCATGTCTTTTTTTTCACAAACCATAGCTAGAGTCATTGCATGTATGTTCTTTCCACAAACCACATATGGATCCACCAGTGTCATTAGATGTGTGTTATTTTCATGAACCACAGCTAGAGTCATTGCATGTGTGTTCTTTTCACAAACCACAACATGAGTCATTGCATGTTTGTTCTTTCCACAAACCACATATGGATCCACCAGTGTCATTAGATGTGTGTTCTATTCTTGAACCACAGCTAGAGTCATTGCATGTGTGTTATTTTCAGAAACCACATAAGGATCCACCAGTGTCATTGGATGTGTTTTTTTCATGAACCACACCCAGTGTCATTGCATGTGTGTTCTTCTCACAACCGACACATGGATCCACCAGTGTCATTGCATGTATGCTCTTTTCATGAACCACACTAGTGTCATTGCAAGTTTGTTCTTTCCACAAACCACACATGGATCCACCAGTGTGATTGCATGTGTGTTCTTTTCATGTACCACAACTAGAGTCATTGCATGTCTATTCTTTCCACAAACCACATAAGGATACACCATTGTAATCGGATGTGTTTTCTTTTCATGAACCATAGCCAGAGTGATTGCATGTGTATTCTTTTCACAAACCACAAATGGATCCACTAGTGTCATTGCATATCTGTTCTTTTCATGAACCACATATAGATTCGTTTCACGTCCATTCTTTCCACAAACCACACATGGATCCACTAGTGTCGTTGAATGTGTGTTCTTTTCATGAAACACACCCAGAGCCATTGCATGTCTGTTCTTTCCACAAACCACACATGGATCCACCAGTGTCATTGCATGTGTGTTCTTTTCATGAACCACACCCAGTGTCATTGCATGTGTTTTATTTTCATGAACCACAGCCAGAGTCATTGCATGTCTATTCTTCCCACAAACCACACATGGATCCACCAGTGTCACTGCATGTCTATTCTTTTCATGAACTATAGCTAGAGTCATTGCATTTCTATTCTTCTCACAAACCACATAAGGATCCACTAGTGTCATTGGATGTGTGTTCTTTTCATGAACCACAGCAGAGTCATTGCATGCGTGTTCTTCTCACAAACCACACATGGATCCACTAGTGTCATTGCATGTCTGTTCGTTTCATGAACCACAGCTAGAGTCATTGCATGTCTATTCTTCTCACAAACCACATTAGGATACATCAGTGTCATTGGATGTGTGTTCTTTTCATGAACCACACCCAGTGACATTGCATGTGTGTTCTTCTCACAAACCACACATGGATCCACGGTGTCATTGCATTTCTGTTATTTTCACAAACCATAGCTAGAATCATTGCATGTCTGTTCTTTCCACAAACCACATATGGATCCACTAGTGTCACTGGATGTGTGTTCTTTTCATGAACCACAGCTATAGTCATTGCATGTGTGTTCTTTACACAAACCACAGGTTGAGTCATTGCATGTCTGTTTGGTCCACAAACAACATATGGATCACTACTGTCATTGTATGTGTGTTCTTTTCATGAACCACACTAGTGTCATTGCCAGTCTGTTCTTTTCACAAACCACATAAGGATCCACCAGCGTCATTTCATGTGTTTTCTTTTCATGAACAATAGCTAGAGTCATTGCATGTCTGTTGTTTCCACAAACCACATATGGATCCACCAGTGTCATTGGATGTGAGTTCTTTTCATGAACCATAGCTAGAGTCATTGCATATGTATTATTTTCACAAAGCACAGCTAGAGTCATTGCATGTCTGTTCTTTCCACAAACCACATATGGATCCACCTGTGTCATTGGATGTGTGTTCTTTTCATGAACCACAGCTAGAGTCATTGCATGTGTGTTCTTTTCATGAACCACAGCTAGAGTCATTGCATGTCGGTTCTTTCCACAAACCACATATGGATCCACTAGTGTCATTGGATGTGTGTTCTTTTCATGAACCACAGCTAGAGTCATTGCATGTCTATTCTTTCCACAAACCACATATGGATCCACCAGTGTCATTGGATGTGTGTTCTTTTCATGAACCACAGCCAGAGTCATTGCATGTGTGTTCTTGTCACAAACCACACATGGATCCACCAGTGTCATTGCATGTCTGTTCTTTTCATGAACCACAGCTAGAGTCATTGCATGTATGTTCTTCTTACAAACCACATAAGGATACACCAGTGTCATTGCATGTGTGTTATTTTCATGAATCACACCCAGTGTCATTGCATGTGTGTTCTTCTCACAAACCACACATGGATCCACCAGTGTCATTGCATGTCTGTTATTTTCACGAATCATAGCTAGAGTCATTGCATGTCTGTTCTTTCCACAAACCACATATGGATCGACCAGTGTCACTAGATGTGTGTTCTTTTCATGAACCACATCTAGATTCATTGCATGTGTGTTCTTTTCACAAACCACAGCTAGAGTCATTGCATGTTTGTTCTTTTCAGAAACCACATAAGGATCCACCTATGTCATTGGATGTGTGTTCTTTTCATGAACCACACCCAGTGCCATTGCATGTGTGTTCTTCTCACAAACCACACATGGATCCACAAGTGTCATTGCATGTCTGATCTTTTCATGAACCAGACTAGTGTCATTGCCAGTCTGTTCTTTCCACAAACCACACATGGATCCACCAGTGTGATTGTATGTGTGTTCTTTTCATGAACCACAACTAGAGTCATTGCATGTCTGCTCTTTCCACAAACCACATAAGGATACACCATTACCATTGAATGTGTTTTCTTTTCATGAACCACAACAAGAGAAAATGATCACCGAGATGGACAGTTCCATCTCCAACATAATAGTTATCCATAACATGATCAATAATTCTTTCTAGGTATTTTAAAGGTATCATTCCCAACAGGTGGTGGTTCATCTAATACCTTAGAAGTGGTAGTAGCATTACGAAATAAGAAACTCAGTGAATTATCCATATTGAAAATAAAGCAAGTAATAGAAGTAAACAATACACACAGTAGAAGTTTCCTTTACCAGATCCACTCTCCAATAGCGCTTCACTCCCCAGCAACGGTGCCAGAAAATAGACTTGATGACCCACAAGTATAGGGGGTGTATCGCAGTATTTTTGATAAGTAAGAGTGTCGAACCCAATGAGTAGCAGAAGGTGTTGGTGAATGGCTTGGACCAAGAATTCTCTGTAAATACTTAGTAGACGGATTTTTAGGGGTTTTTGATAATGCATGTTAATAAAGTATGAGTATATAAAAGACAATAATAATAAATGCAGCAAGTGGCCAATCCTTTCTTTAGGAAAGGACAAGCCGGTTGTATTACTTAAGATGACCAAACATTATGGAGGATACACGGGAATATCATCAAGTGCTTTCGCTTCATATAGTTGATTAATATTCTTTAGTTTGCTAAGTGTTGTGTGGGTGAACCTGTGCTAATGTACCGCCCCATCCAAGACTAATACATACTTGTGATTATACCCCTTGCAAACATTCGTAAGTACAAGAAAGTAATTAAGGTAGAAACCTAACCACAACTTTAAACTCTAAGACCCTTACGTCCCTTGTGCAATGGTTTCCTAACGGGGGTTCAGGTTTCTGTCACTCCGACAACCCCTTTGATTAGTAGCCAAATACACAATGCATTCCCCTAGGCCCATAAAGGTGAAGTGTCATGTAGTCGACGTTCACATGACACCACTAGAAGAAATACACCACAAATTAAATATCAAACCATTGAATCTTTCTCAAGACAACTCCACTAGTAACAACATGACTTCTCCCATGTCCTCAAGAACTAAACGAACTACTCACAAGATATCATATGGATCAAGATCAGAGATGATATAATGATATGTAACAATTTGAACATAAATGATAATTCAATGGTTCACTCAATAGTATCAACTACAAGGAGTAATCAACACCGGGAAAGTTTCCCCAAAGAACTATGCAATATTCACCCAATTGTAACAACGGTATTTAGTGGTGATGATGGTGCTGGTGGAGATGATGGTGGTGATGATGATCCCGATGAAGTCCAGCTTGATGGTGGTGTTGATGGCGATGATCTCCCCTCTCCAGGAAGGAATTCCCCCGGTAGAATTTTGTCTGCTGGAGAGATCTTTCTCTCTCGGTGTTTTCTGCCCCGCAGAGGCGGCGTAATATTTCTGTGGTCGGTCCCTAGGTATTAGGGTTTCGAGGGGATAATATACGCCATAGGGGAGAGTCTGGAGTGGGCCAGGGCGGCCACACCACCTACTGGCACGGCCTAGGGCTGCCCGTGCCAGGGGGTGGTGTGGGCCCCGTGTGGCCCATCTCCACTTCCCCTTCTAGCAATCTTCGTCTTCTGGAAAAATAGAATTTTCCATGTATTTTCCCGGATTTTTCGATCTTCGCAAATTTCGCCTCCAAATAGCACCTTTTCCATCAGAATCCTGACTGCAGCGTTCCATGCTCCAAAAGTCATCAACTATGCAAAAAAAGATGAAATAACGTAAGTATCATCTCTTAATATGAAATATATCAATGAATAACAGTAAATTATGATATAGAATAGTGATGCAAAATGGACGTATCAACTCCCCCAAGCTTAGACTTCGCTTGTCCCCAAGCGAAAACTGAGCTCAATAAACATGACCTCAGGTTTATGGAGTGAAGAGTCGATAAAAGAATACGGACAAGAAGCATCACATTCATCAACACATAAATCATAATAGAAGACAACTCACTATTATATAACTTAACTTGTAATAAGTAAAGGAAACACAATAAAGATGCATAAATTAAATCATAATTGGTAATGGAAAACTTAGCTCTTGGTTGAAGAATAGTTGACAATTTGTAGGAGTTCACACATAAAGGGTTTTCAATGATAGCTTTCAAAGTAGTAAACACAAAGATAAGAGAATATATGCAAAACAAGGAACATAAGAAACATGATTGACTAAATCATCATATGAATGAATGAAACAAAAAAACTCAAAATGCTTGCTGAGATAGAGGGGAATAGGTTTACTAACTCAACTAACAATTAAAAGATAGGCCCTTTGTAGAGGTAAGTAGGGATTTCAAGTTACATAAAGAGCTTCCAAAAATTATGATACTTATTAGCTTTCAGCTCTCATTGCCCGTATCATAGGCATCTTTAGGTGACTTAAGGTTAAAGTGATCAAATATGAGGATATGCTTGACAAGTTGCAAGCTGAAAAACTCATGTCCCTTGAATACGAGGGCCGCTCCTCATGCTACTCAAGTTTAGTTACCGGTAAGTTCGTGTCATAGTAAGTACATGTGTATCATAGAGAACCGCCAACGGGGTACCCCTTTCCCGATGATACGGAAGAATCCCCATATCAAAATGACAAGGCAATCAGACAACAAGCATCAGCAATCTTCTTATTATTTACCATGGGAATATGGTGCTTTTTTCTCTCTTTCCTCTTTCCTCATATTTTTTT
>OU342740.1:74100424-74124772 GCA_910589775.1 Avena eriantha
TCGTAACACTTAGAGCAGAGGAAACATCTGGGCAAGTAACATGTCATTGCATACATGATGGATCCATAGCCGAAGCATATGGAACCCTACTCATGCGTTCTCACTCATCAGTGGTCGAAGGACACTGAGTCTTGCTGAGTTTAATGCCGTGAGACATGGGAAAGAACCCCTTCTTAGCCTCTTCCATGTTGAACCGTTTCAACACATTGTCAATGTACGTACTCTGGCTTAATCCAATTAGCCTCCTTGATCTATCTCTATAGATCTTGATACCCAGAATATATGCCGCTTCTCCCAAGTCCTTCATAGAAAAACTATTTTTCAATGAGGTCTTAATAGACTCGAGCATAGGAATGTCATTTCCAATCAATAATATGTCATCCACATATAAGATTAGAAACACAAGTGATTTCCCATTTTCTTTCTTATACACACAAGGTTCTTGTTTGTTTTTGGTGAAGCCAAACTCCTTTACAACTTCATCAAATCGAATGTTCAACTCCGAGATGCTTGCTTCAGCCCATAAATAGACTTTTGAAGTTTGCATACCTTTCCAGCATTATTTGGATCGACAAAACCTTCGGGCTGCATCATATACACGTCCTCAAAAAGGATTCCATTTAAGAAAGCCGTCTTGACATCCATCTGCCATATCTCATAATCGAAATGTGCAGCAATGGCTAGAATGATCCGTATAGATTTAAGCATCGCTACGGGCGAGAAAGTCTCGTCGTAGTCAACTCCTTGAACTTGTCGAAAACCTTCTGCAACAAGTCGAGCTTTATGGATATGAACATTTCCATCCATATCAATCTTCTTCTTATAGATCCACTTACTCTCGATGGCTTTAAAACCATCAGGCAGGTCAACCAAGTTCCAAACTTGATTGTCTCCCATGGACTCTATCTCGGATCTCATGGCAATCAGCCATTTCTCAGAGTCTGGGTCCACCATCGCTTCTGCATAGGTCGCAGGCTCATCATTGTCTAACAATAATAACTCTCGCGCTTCGCGGAGCCTCGCCGACCTTCTTGGCTATGGTGCTTCTATTGCCACGGGTTCCTGAACTTGTTCTGCTACAATAGCATCACTCGTAGAAGAATCCACGACTGGCTCATCTTGAACTTCTTCAAGTCGCACCGACCTTCCATTCGTTCCCTTTGTGAGAAACTCTTTCTCTAGGAAAACACCGCTACGAGCGACAAACACTTTGCCCTCTTCTCGGTTGTAGAAGTAATACCCTAAGGTTTCCCTTGGGTATCCCACAAAAATGCACTTATCCGATTTGGGTGTTAGCTGTCCGACTGAAGTCGCTTGACAAATGCATAACAACCCAAATCTTTAGAAAAGACAAATTGGGATTCTTTCCAGTCCACATCTCATATGGTGTCTTAACTACGGATTTAGATGGTACCCTGTTTAGTGTGAAAGCTGCTGTTTCTAGCGCGTAACCCCAAAATGATAATGGTAAATCCGACTGGCTCATGATCGATCGAACCATGTCCAACAAAGTTCGATTACGCCGTTCAGAGACCCCGTTTCTTTGAGGCGTTCCGGGCGGCGTGAGCTGTGGAACAATTCCGCACCTCTTAAGATGATTGCTAAACTCGTGAATCAAATATTCACCTCCGCGATCAGATCGCAAGGCCTTTATTTTCTTGCCACGTTGATTCTCTACCTCATTTTGAAACTCTTTGAACTTTTCAAAAGTTTTCAGACTTATGCTTCATCAAGTAGACATAGCCATATCTACTGAAATCATCAGTGAAATTAATGAAGTAGTGATATCCTCCTCTGTCTTTCGTGCTCATTGGTCCACATACATCAGTATGTATGAGTTCCAACAAGTCTTTCGCTCTCTCGGGAAACCCCGTAAAAGGAGTCTTGGTCATCTTTCCAAGTAAACAAGCTTGACATGTCTCGTATGATTCAAAATCAAATGAAGTTAGAAGACCATCACCATGGAGCTTCTTCATGCGATTTTCACTTATATGCCCCAAACGACAATGCCATAAATAGGTAGAACTCAAATCATTTGGCCGAAGCCTTTTAGCACTAACATTGTAAACACATGCATTATCAAGATTTAAAATAAATAACCCATTCACAATGGGAGCATCAGCCACAAACATAGCATTCTTAAAGATTACACAACCATTGTTTGTACTCGCGAATGAATAACCATCCCTCATCAAAGATGAAGGTGATAAAATGTTTCGACCCATACTAGGAATGTAATAAAAATTATTCAACTCCATGATAAATCCTGACGGAAGGTGAAGTTGCATGACGCCGACGAACAATGCAACAACCCTTGCTTTATTTCCGATGCGAAAATCCACTTCGCCTTTCTGCACTTCTCTAGTCCTTATTAGCCCCTGCATCGAATTGCAAATATGAGCAACCGATCCGGTATCAAATACCCAAGAGTTAACATAAGAATCTGCGAGAAAAATGTCCACAACATTTACAACAAGCGTACCTGAGTGGGAAGTACTCTTACTTCCACTCTTCTTCAAAGAAGCCTGGTACTTGTTGCAGTTTCTCTTCCAGTGTCCATATTCGTGACAAAAGAAACACTCAGTGTCTCCTGTAGGACCAGCCTTTTGCTTGGGTGCAGGGTTTGGCTTAGGGATCGTATCCTTAGCCTTGCCCTTCTTCTTCTGCCAAGAAGTGCCCTTTTTCTTGAAGCTAGGCTTGTTCTGCACAGCCATCACATGGCTATGCCTTGCACACTTCTTAATGTCACATTCTGCTGTTTTCAGCATCCCACATAATTCATTAAGGCCCCTCTCCACCCCATGCATATGGTAGTTCGAAATGAAATGCCCATAGCTAGATGGAAGAGATGCCAAAATGAAATCAGTGGCCAACTGTTGGCCTAATGGAAAACCAAGTTTTTTCCAAAGTCTGACTGTAACCAACCATTTTGATCACATGGGGGCCTACAGCTGCTCCCTCTGCCAGCTTGCACTCCATAAAGGACTTAGTGACATTGTAACTCCCAGTCCTAGCCTGAGTCTGGAACATGTCCTTAAGCGCAATGATCATATCGTACGCTTCCTGATCCTCAAACTGCTTTTGAAGATCAGGTTCCATGCATGCAAGCATAAGACAACTAACCTCAAGAGATTCATCACATGCTTTCTTGTAGGCATTCTTAAGGGTAGCAGTTGCATTATCAGCAGGTTCATCCGGGATTGGGGTATCCAGAACAGTTTCCTTTTTCTCAGCCCTGAGAACAACTCTCAGGTTATGGACCCAGTCCGAATAGTTTGTTTCATTTAGTTTATCCTTTTCAACAATTGAACGCAAAGCAAAAGGTGATGAATTGTTCGGTGCCATTGATCTACAACAAAAAATATGCAAAATACTAAGCCATGTAACCATGAAAGAGTAAAACATATTAAACAATTTAATAGCATATACTCCCACTTAAATCAACATCCCTCTATTGATACTAAGTGATTCAAGATCCACAATTAACAAGTCGACTAGTGAGCTTTAGCATCACTGCTAGAAGACAAGGTAAATCGGTAAGAAACCTTTGCTAATCATATCACATATGACTCTTGTTGTTGGGTGACATCTCTATGTCAAAACTAGGCGCCCAACCTTTATGCCCCAAGGTCCTTAACTGTTAAGATGACCTTGTTAAGCTCACCAACCCTTATGCGTGTAGGTATCCGATACAAACCCATCCAGCCAAGGAAAACCGTGGCACCCTAATTTCATAGACCCACCAACGATTGTACAGGGCATAGGATGGTGCAAGGTTTGGTTGGGAGGGCATGGTTTAACTTAAAATTTGTGAGGGATCATTCTACTTCTATCATCTAAGCATGCATAGTAGTAAAACGTATAAGAATAGTATTCACATAGATGTGATACAGTATGGCCCATTTTCTCATTGTGATCTCCATCGCCATAGAACTTGTCCACCATGATGATCTCCATCTTCATGCTCTATGCAAGCCATCCTCCAAGTGATGAGTTCTCCAAGAACTAATACAAGCTATTACTCCTAACAACTAGTAATCAAATTTACATGGTATTGGTATCATCACAAGTTGGCATGTAGGCCATTACAATAATTGACAACACATATGGCTCCAGCTGTGTTGCCCTACTCACGACACGCAGGTCATGAAAAATACATACATGCATCACATACATTTTTGGGCCATACTGATCACATAAATCCTGCAAAAAACAAGTTGAGCATAGAATCGCATTCTACCGGATCATGTGAAATCGTAGCACCTATGAACCTTAATGAGATACAAAAGGGGGCTACGACTAAGGGGGGTCTAGGGGGTCTCCCCCTGCGGGGTTCGAAGGGGCAGCGCCCCTCGCAGTAACTCGATTTTCTTTAAGGATTTTGATCGTCAAATCAAATTTACCATAAACCGACCATAGTTCAAATTCGACCAAACTCCTTTGATCACGGTACGTCGATTAAGATCTAATTCCCGATTCGATCAATCATATTGATCTTTGCGTGATTCAAAAGAATTTATGTGTCACTGTCTACCCCGATGGCGGAAACCGACCGGTAGGGGTAAGTCGTTCGATGACCTTAGAATCACAATCATGGAAAGTAAGATCATAGATCAATCCAGAAACACCGCCATACAAACAATCACATCATTCATATCAATCTACATATCACCATATGCAAACTTCCCGAACCTATGACTGAATAGCATCGGCTCTGATACCACTGTAGGGTAACGGGTAGCCTGCACTAGCATAAAATCAAAAAAATTCTACCGCGTCAACCAGGAATACTATTGTCATAGATCACGGGATTACCGCTAGACGCGCAGGTGCGGAACTCGATGAAGCACGTTGCGGCAGTGTAGATGTTATACGTCTCCTCCTCGTCCTCGTCCTACGAACAGCTCCCCTTTTGCGGCTCGTCCAAGTGCTACAGATGCAGCACCTCCGAGGTATCCACACGTCCGGAGTGGAAGCCGTCACACGCCAGACTGCTAGGTCTGCGCGTGCAACACAGGCGGAAGAGGAGTGGCGGCTGGGTGGAATGCTCAACCCTCTTCAGCTCGCCTCACCCTCTCTTATATAGGCATCCCTGGTGGGCTTCTACATTAGCAGCCCATTAGCAGCCTAAGCCTGGTCTAATTCGGATCCAATCCTCATTAGGCTTCCAACCCCTAAAGTGTGTGACCCTATAGGTTCATACAGGTATAGACATGACGCGAGTACACTTACTCCGTCAATAGTTGGTAGCGGCCTCTAGCAAGACGTGCCAACTCCTAAACGGATATAAAGATCATTGGGACGAACCATCACAAGGTTGAGTACATGTCTTTCCCTTTGCCTCATGATATTTGTTCTAGCTCCAAGCTGACCTCTCTTTCTCGATACTGTGATTCGGAATCCCTTTACTAGGTTAACTCTTAACCATATGTAGCATGACCATGCATTTCTGGATCCGATCACTCGAGGGGCCCAGAGATATCTCTCTCAAGTAGAGCGGGGCAAATCCCATCTTGATTGACCGATGCCTTGCAGCATGTATCAGGACAAACCCGAATGCTACCTTTATAACTACCCAGTTACGGAGTAGTGTTTGATAGCCCCAAAGTAGGTCGATCCACATCTCACGTACATGCGACAATGTCAGGTCTAAGGACAAAACGTACACGATGTGTAGAGAGAGCTGCAAGTATTATTGCCAGTCTCATGTTGGGTCAGTCCAACCCCATGTTCATAACATGTGTCCACATCATTGGTTTGACATCTCCATGTCTATGACTTGCGAAACATAGTCATCAACCAATCGATGTGCTAGTCTAATATTCACGCGTGTCCTCGCATGAACTCCGACTAGGGAAAATTATTAGATAACAATACAAGTAAAGAGTTTCACAAACAATTCACATAATTGCCAATCAATACAAGTTGCCTGGTATATGGATATTCAAGGAACATTATAATAACTCATGGATAAACATGAAATACAATCATCTCTATGATTGCCTCTAGGGCATATTTCCTTCACTTTCCAAAAACCACATATGGATCCACCAATGTCATTGGATGTGTGTTCTTTTCATGAACTGCAGCTAGAGTCATTGCATGTCTATTCTTTTCACAAACCACATAAGGTTGCAACGGTGTCATTTGATGTGTGTTTTTTCAGGAACCACACCTAGTGTCATTGCATGTGTGTTCTTCTCACAAACCACACATGGATCCATCAGTGTCATTGCATGTCTGATCTTTGCACAAACCACATATGGATCCACTAGTGTCATTGGATGTGTATTCTTTTCATGAACCACACCCATTTTCATTGCATGTGTGTTCTTCTCACAAACCACACATGGATCCACCAGTGTCATTGGATGTGTGTTATTTTCATGAACCACACCTAGAGTCATTGCATGTGTGTTCTTCTCACAAACCACATAAGGATCCACCATTGTCATTGGATGTGTGTTCTTTTCATGAACCACACCCAGTGTCATTGTATGTGTGTTCTTGTCACAAACCACAAATGGATCCACTAGTGTCATTGGATGTTTGTTCTTTTCACAAACCACAGCTAGAGTCATTGCATGTCTGTTCTTTCCACAAACCACATATGGATCCACCAGTGTTACTAGATGTGTGTTATTTTCACAAACCACAACTAGAGTCATTGCATGCCTGTTCTTTTTACAAACCACAGCTAGATTCATTGCATGTCTGTTCTTTCCACAAACCACATATGGATCCAGAAGTGCCATTGGATGAGTGTTCTTTTCATGAACCACACCCAGTGTCATTGCATGTGTGTTCCTCTCACAAACCAAACATGGATCCACCAGTGTCATTGCATGTCTGCTCTTTTCATTAACCACACCAAGTGTCAGTGCATGTGTGTTCTTCTCACAAACCACACATGGATCCACAAGTGGCATTGCATGTCTGCTCTTTTCATTAACCATAGCCAGAGTCATTGCATGTATGTTCTTCTCATAAACCACATCTAGAGTCAATGCATGTGGGTTCTTTTCATGAACCACAACTAGAGTTAGTGAATGTCTGTTCTTTCACAAACCACACATGGATCCACGAGATTAATTGTATTGCTTGTTCTTTTCACAATCCATAGTTAGAGTCATTGCATGTGTGTTATTTTCACAAACCACATATCACCAGTGTCATTGCATGTTTGTTATTCTCATAAACCACATATGGATCCTAACCTTAGGAGAGCCCTAACCTTAGCCCCCCAATGGTGTCCATTAGACCGAGTCTTCTAGAAGGCACGCCCTAACATAGTTGTTCTGCATGATGATTGTTACATACCATTCGATCGGGGCGCTTGGACGATTGGGATGGTCTTCGTGAGAGCGATCCGCGAGTAGGCTATTCTGCGGCATGATTGGCCACGCTTGTTGCCCACTTGCTCTGGACAAACTGGAAACACCGGGTGCTCCCCTTTTGCGAGTGTCATGACTGATGAGTTAAGTGGGCCATATTCCAGTGTCACGTCCCCATTACTTCTCTTCCTCCCCGTACTTCTATTCCTTCCCCTCGAAGACACTTTTCCCACTTCACTCCCATCCTGCCGTAGCTGCAAGGCGACGGTGCCTCCATCCCAATCCCCTCTCTGGCGGCCACCCCCCTCCCCTCTCGCCATGGGTTCAAGGGGAGACGGCGAGGAAACGCGTCGTGACGACAAGGACGGTGATTTCGATGTGAGTCGTCTCATCTCTATATCTATCATATGTGGCCAGTTATCTATTTTGAGCTAGATCTACTCTTTTTACTCATGCGCGTATGATGTGTTAGGCCAACCATATGATGTATGACTCCGACTATCATGGTTTAGTGGATGAAGACAGTCCTCTGCTATGTAAACATGGATATGTGCCCACTAAATTTCTAGCGTTCGAAGGACGAAACGCTGGCAGGAGGTTTTTACGGTGTCAAGGACATCGTGCAATTATGCAAGGAGGAAGTTGTAGTGTTATCAAATGGGTAGATCAAGAGTGGCCCAAAACGATGCAGAAAACGCTGGACAAACTATGGGAAATGACTATTGAGTTGAAAGAATCTGTATTGAGCTCACTTCTTGACAGTGTTGAGATGAAGCTATGGGAACCAGATGACACGACCAAGCTTAACCGAGATCTCAGGAGTGTGCAAGATGAGGTTAGCAAAGTCGAGAAGGAGAGGGACATGGCGTTGGCCATAAAGGCTAAAGCAGAGAAAGAACTGACTCAAGAAAGGAATGATCTTCACCAGGCCAAAGTCCTGAAGTTCACAACTATGAGTATTGACAAGTGCATGAGGAAAAATGTAGAGAAACAATTGAAGCTGTGCAAGGAAGATGCTAAAAGGAAGGAGCAAACGATTCGATCCTTTCTCTCACAGGAAGATACGCATCGGGCTAAGATTAGGAAGTTCAAGGAGATGGGTGATAATTAGTTCTATTTAGCTTGAGCTCCGTGCCTTTTTAAGTTGTAATAGTTGTACTTGTTGACCTAGCGGTCTGAACTACTGGTCCCGGAGTCCTGGGAGAAAAAAATTGGTCGCCCATTAATCTGTCTTAACCCTGCATTACTTCCTTTTGTCTGATCATGGTGGTATTCTGACATGGGTGGTTTGTTTAAACGTAATCTACGTGAATTGTTCCGCATGCAAATGGCACAACCACAATTTATAAAGTGGAAGCACGTACACCCGGTTATAGGAGATCCGGGAGCTTCGCCAGATGCAGGGGATCCAGGAGCAGGGAGGCGGTGAGATAGACGGGCTCAAGATTATGCCAGAAAGTGGTACCGAGTTCCTCCTCATCTGGGCATTATTAGTTGCCATTGATGTTTATGTTGTCATGTCATTGTGCAGCAGCTGAAATAATTTGCTTTTTCATAGAGTGTAGCAGCTTAAATAATTTATATCTATGCCACTTACATACCATTGAATTTGGAGACATCCTGCCCCTCAGCAATCGTGGAACCGGTGCTGCGTGTTTTCAGATAGTAGTGGCACAATCACAATTTCAGAATCAACTACTGAATCGAGCGTTTCAAAACCGTAAGTCATGGTACATTTTACTCAGAAAACATGGGTAGATTGTTTCACCCAGCAAAGTTCCACACACAGAGCTCCAGAATTTAACCGAATTACATATATAGGTTCAAGTTCAACACATTACTATGCATCTTCATTGCCAGCATCCTTCTTCCGCAGCCTGGGTGCCAAGCCTTCACGTCCATTGGCTTCTTCATTTCCTGCCTTCTTCCTCTTTCGCATCCTGGGTACTCTGCATCGCTGGGACAATCAGCACCAGAATCATGGCCAGCATCATCTTTCCACTCGTTTTTACCTTCTTCGGGCAACAAAATGACTAACCCGGCAGTCATGTTTCTAACCTTGCGGCGCTTCCTATCAAAGAAACAGGACTATTGCATAACTGCCCAATATCTACAGAGTAAATAAAACAAAAATTACAATTCAGCACAAACATGCGAACCCCAAGAGACTGACGCTTACCAGGAGCTAATTGGGTCCGAGTAACCACCCTGTCCAAGAATAGAAGGGCGACTCCCAATTGCAGCAGCTTCCACATCCAGTACATCACAATTCAGCTCAAACATGCAATCCGAAGCATACCTTTTCATCAACCCAATTAGCTGACTGTCACATGTTAGAAAAACCATGATGCCACGTTCATCCATGAAGCTAAACTTTTGCAGTCTGCTTCGGCCATAATTCATCATGATTATGCAGCAACAACCATACCAGATTAGTGCAGATTTGCACAGACTCTCCTTCCATCATGATACAATGGTGTCCATACCACTTGCCCTTCACCCTTGTTGATTTAGAGTCGTACCTGAAGAGGACTACCGTAACCAGGTAAGGATGGTCCACAGAGATCCCACTTGACAGAAAACTGTGGACAAAATATGTTTGTCAGTGTTGGGCTACCAAACAATGGTAGATTCAGTAGCTAGCTAGAAATTATAATTAGTGCAAATAGCAAAGAGAAGGGTATCTCACCCGTATGTAGCCAGAACTTCTTCTTCCTTGGTAGTAGGATCTTCCATCCCCGAGTTGCTCGGCTTGTCGGCGATGGAGGCGGGATAGAGCCTCGCAACAACGGCTACGGCATGCGCCATTGGAGCTCGAGATCAGCGATTGGGCGCAGCAACTTGGTGTTGGAAGTCAAATGTCTCAAGGGATCGTCCTGCTTGGAGGGTGGATTTCGACGTTACCGGTGCTAGAGGAAAGGAGGGAATGGATTTGTGAAATTGGTCAACACATCCAATCCACTCAGTTCCTCGATTTCCCTAAGAGGTTGCCGCGTTGGCGCTCGCATCACGGACAGATGACCAACATGTGAGTTCTGACCATCTACTTCACGGGGCAGTTTAACGAAATGTTTCTATTTGGAAGGGGTGAGATGAGTTTGCCTCGAAATGGCCCCTCTGAGTTGCTGGCAGTCCAACTTTATGAAACGTGGCAATTACAGGGAACTTGGGTACCTCCATGCGCTCGCCTAGGAACTTTCGGGCCACAAACGAACAATCCCCTAGTCGGCACCTTGCTACATGATGAAGTTTTCGTGCAGAGAGAGGGTGAAGATAAGTGGGGAGACATTGAAGAGTATAGAAGGGATATTTATAACCGCCCGGCCGATGCTTGCCTTCTGTGGTGGGGCTTAGCGGTTAGTGGGACAGGGTTAACCTACCACCCCAGACGGACGCACCATGAAGGTCGCGTATAAGTCACAACATTGGTTAATGTTCCTACGCCCAGTCAACCACGACAATCAACAACGATGCGCTTGCCTACCACCTACCATGGCACAATTTTGTGTCGGTATCGATAATGCCATGGCATAAATATTTGTGCCACAGTCGATAGCTGTCGTGAACCCTAATTCGACAGATAACCAAATTTTACATGTACTTTTGGCTTATGCTTCCCCAGAAAAGTGCCACATATGGGGGTATTTTTGTAGTGTAAGCTCTCGATAATGAATAGGTAATCCAAAAGGGAAAGCACTGGTCCTCGACCTCTTTTGCTTTAACAAATCAGAATATTTCATGCTTGTGAAAATTAATTTTGAGGCCCATGAAATATACACAAAATTAGTTTCATATTCAAAGCCTTTTCTAAATCATGACTCATGAAAATTTATGGCATACTGCAGAATACATACACCCTTCCACTAGGTGAGGGATAAGACCATATACATGGCCATATTCCTTAGATTGTGCAATTAAAATTTCTACCATATGTCACTAGCAGAAAATAGGGCTTCCGCTTCGGAGCCACCCGACAATCATTCCCGGTTGCTTTACGAACCGGGACTAATTTTATTAGTCCTGGTTCATAAGGCCAGGATGCCGCACAGGGCAGGGCCACGATCGGTCCCGGTTCAAGTGGGACCTTTATTCCCGGTACGTACCACGAATTGTAACTAAAGGTGTTTCGTGGTACAAAACGCCTACCTCAACCCCTTTAGTCCCGGTTCATGGTACGAACTGGGACTAAAGGTCCATGTTCCTGTATATATACCCCTAGCCCCAGATGCTTGTGTTGATCTACTCTCATGCACAAGTGGTGTATGTTGCTTTATGTTTTCCCTCTATGTACAAGAGGTGCTCGATGAAATGCGTGAGAGAGTGATGGCACTTGAGTTCACACAAAACAAACATGGTATGAAGTGCCTAAGCCACACTTAAGATTTCTCCTCTTTCTTTCCTCCTCGATCGAGGTTAGCAACTTTATCCTTTCATCTATCATTGATAAAATGCATTTGTCGATGTACAGTGGTCATTTCTCTAGATGTTTGGTAATGGTTTTTGATAAACTTAATTATATAATGCAGATGAGCTGGCAATGGATGTAAAGTGACCGACGCACTACTGAGTTCATTATATGCCTACATAATTTTATCGGTGTGCCTGAGGCAAACAATGTTAATGGATTTATGTGTTGTCCATGTGTTGCCTATTAGAATAAGAAGGATTACTCTTCCTCGAGAAGCCTTCACACCCACCTGCTTCGGTCCAGTTTCATGCCTAGCTGTAATTGTTGGACCAAAGAGGGGTTATGATGGAAGACAATGAAGAAGAAGAGGATGATGCCAACTATCCTATGTTCCTTGAATATGGTGATACTGCAACAGGGGAAGCTGAAGATGAATAGGAACCATATGTGATCGTTGATGATCTTCATTGGGCCATTATGGATGCACATAGAGAATGTGAAAGTGAAAATGACAAGTTGAAGTTGAAGCGCATGTTAGATGATCACAAAACAGGGTTGCACCCAAATTGCGAAGATGGCAACACAAAGCTCGATACCACACTAGAATTGCTGCAATGGAAGGTAGAGAATGGTTTATCTGACAAGGTATTTGAGAAGCTACTGAAAATAATGAAGAAGAATATTCCAATGGATAACGAATTGCCTTCCAGTACGTACGAACCAAATAAGGATCTATGCCCTCTAGATTAGAGGTGCAAAAGATACATGCATGCATTAATGACTACATCCTCTACCGTGGTGAGGAGTACGAGAATAAGAATGAATGTCCGGTATATTGTGGATTGACGTATAAGACCAGACGAGATGATCATGTTGATGTTGAGGGCGAGCACCATAGGAAGAGGGTTCCTACCAAGGTCATGCAGTATGCTCCTATAGTACCACGGTTGAAACGTTTGTTCAGAAATAAAGAGCTTGACAAGTTGTTGCGATAGAAAAAAGAAGACCACAAGAAAGACTTGATGTTGAGACACCTCGATGATTGGTCGTAGTAGAGAAAAATAGAGAGAGTACCCAGGCTTTGAAGATGACGCAATGACCTTAAGGTTTGGTCTAAGTACAGATGGTGTGAATCCTTTTGGGGAGTAGGGCTACAGTGATAGCACCTAGCGTGTAACTGTATGTATCTATAACCTTCCTCCTTGATTGTGCATGAAGCGGAAGTTCCTTATGATGCCAGTGCTCATACAAGGACCTAAGCAATCGGGCAATGACATTGATGTGTACCTAAGGCCATTAGTTTAAGAAATTTTATAGTTGTGGCACGAAGAAGCTGTATGTGTGTGGGATGAGCACAAACAGGAGGAATTTTACCTACGAGCATTGCTTTTCGTAACCATAAATAATTGGCCAGCTCTTAGTAACCTTTCAGGACAGACAAACAAGGGATAAAATGCGTGCACACACTGTTTAGATGAGACTGAAGGTACATACTTGCATAAATGTAAGAAGGTTGTGTACATGGGGAGTCGTCAGTTTCTTCCAACCAAGCATATCGTAAGAAAGAAAGGCAATCATTTGAAAGGTGAGGCGGATCATCGGAATAAGTATGTCCCCTGTACTAGTGATGATGTATTTGGTATGGTCATGGATCTAGAAGTAATCTTTGGAAAGGGTCCTGGCGGTCAATCTATTCCGAATGACGCTGTCGTAGAGGAGGCGATGTGGACTATATTTTGGGAGCTACCCTATAGCGAAGTCCTAGAGGTCCACTCTTCAATCGACATGATGCATGTGACGAAGAATCTTTGGGTAAACCTGCTAGGATTCTTGAGCGTGTATGGGAAGTCAAATGATACACCATAAGCATGGCAGTACCAGCAACATATGAACGAATGATATGACCTGTATCCAAAAAAGTATCAAGGTCCTTCCAGCTACACTCTTACCAAAAAAGAGAAGGAAATATTTTTTGAATTCCTAAGTAGTATCAAGGTCCCGTTTGGCTTCTCGTCGAATATAAAGGGAATAATAATTATGGTAGAGAAAAAATTCCAGAACCTGAAGTCTCATGACTTCCACGTGATTATGACGCAATTGCTTCCGGTTGCATTGAGGGGGCTTCTACCAAAAAATGTTCGAGTACCCATTGTGAAGATATGTGCATTCCTCAATGCAATTTCTGAGAAGGTAATCAATCCAGATACTCTACCAAGGTTACAGAGTGATGTGGTCCAATGTATTGTTAGTTTTGAGTTGGTGTTCCCACCATCCTTCTTCAATATTATGACGCATCTCCTGGAAAACCTACTCGAAGAGATTTCCATTCTTGGTCCTGTATTTCTACAAAATATATTCCCCTTTGAGAGGTTCATGGGAGTCTTAAACAAATATGTTCATAACCTTGCTAGGCCAGAAGTAAGCATCTCCAAGGGCTATGAACAGAGGAGGTCGTTGAGTTCTGTGTTGACTTTATTCCTGACTTTAAGTCGATTGGTCTTCCTCAATCGCGGCACGAGGGGAGACTGAATGGAAAAGGAACATTAGGAAAGAAAGCAATAATAAGTATAGAAAGGAATTCTTTCACTCAGGCACACTACACAGTTCTACAAAGTTCCACCTTGGTGGCTCCGTATATCAATGAACACAAGAATATTCTATGCTCCCAATACCCTAAGTAGTCTGATGACTCGATTACACGTTCACACATGGTGACTTATGGTGGTTGGTTGCAAACACATCTCATGAATAACAACAATGTTGGAGATCAGTTGTACTTGTTGGACATGACACGATCTTTAACTATATTAACTTTCCAAAATATAAATGGGAATATATTTTACACTATCGGCCAAGATAAAAAGAGCACCAACCAAAACAGTAGTGTCCGCATTGATGCAACAAACAACAATGGGCAAAAGGACACATATTATGGTTACATAGAGGAGATATGGAACTTTACTATGGAACTTCTTTTAAGGTCCCTTTGTTTCAGTGCAAATGGGTCACACTGACAGGAGGCAGGGTTCAGGTAGAGAAAGTATGGTATGACAACAATGGATCTCAACAATGTTGGGTACACAAACGAACCATTTGTCCTAGCCAATGATGTGGCTTAGGTTTTCTATGTGAGGGACATGTCTACCAAACCCATAAAAAATAAGCAAACGGATACATCATACGATGAGTCATTGCATGTGTGTTTTTCTCACAAACCACACATGGATCCACCAGTGTTATTGCATGTCTGTTCTTTTCATGAACCACAGCTAGAGTCATTGCATGTCAGTTCTTCTCAGAAACCACATAAGGATCCACTAGTGTCATTTGATGTGTGTTCTTTTCATGAACCACACCTAGTGTCATTGCATGTATGTTCTCCTCACAAACCACACATGGATCCACCAGTGTCATTGCATGTTTGTTCTTTTCACAAACCATAGCTAGAGTCATTGCATGTATGTTCTTTCCACGGACCAAATATGGATCCACCAGTGTCAATCGATGTGTGTTCTTTTCATGAACCACGGCTAGAGTCAATGCATGTATTATCTTTTCACGAACCACAGCTAGAGTCATTGCATGTCTGTTCTTTCCACAAACCACATAACGATCCATCGGTGTCATTTGATGAGTGTTCTTTTCATGAACCACAACTAGAGTCATTGCATGTGTGTTCTTTTCACAAACCACATAAGGATCCACCATTGTCATTGGATGTGTATTCTTTTCATGAACCACACCCAGTGTCATTGCATGTGTATTCTTCTCACAAACAACACATGGATCCACCAGTGTCATTGCATGTCTGCCCTTTTCGTTAACCATAGCCAGAGTCATTGCATGTCTGTTCTTTCCACAAACCACACATGGATCCACTAGTGTGATTTCATGTGTGTTCTTTTCATGAACCACAACTAGAGTCATTGCATGTCTTTTCTTTCCACAAACCACATATGGATCCACCAATGTCATTGGATGTGTGTTCTTTTCATGAACCGTAGCTAGATCATTGCATGTGTGTTCTTTTCACAAACCACATAAGGATCCACTAGTGTCATATGATGTGTGTTTTTTCAGGAACAAACCCAATGTCATTGCATGTCTGTTCTTCTCTACAACCACACATGGCTCCACCAGTGTCATTGCATGTCTGCTCTTTTCGTTAACCACAGCTAGAGTCATTGCTTGTATGTTCTTTCCACAAACCACACATGGATCCACCAGTGTCATTGCATGTGTGTTCTTTTCATGAACCACACCTAGTGTCATTGCATTTTGGAATCGTCTTAGGCCTAATTCCTATTACTTTAGCGGGATTATTCGTGACGTTCTTCCCACAAACCACAGCTAGAGTCATTGCATGTCTATTCTTTCCATAGACCACATATGGAACCACCAATGTCATTGGATGTGTGCTCTTTTCATGAACAACAGCTAGAGTCATTGCATGTGTGTTCTTTTCACAAACCACATAAGGATACACTAGTGTCATTTGATGTGTGTTCTTTTCATGAACCACACCCAGTGTCATTGCGTGTGTGTTCTTCTCCCAAACCAAACATGGATCCACTAGTGTCATTGCATGTCTGCTCTTTTCATTAACCATAGCTAGAGTCTTCGCATGTCCGTTCTTTCCACAAAACACACATGGATCCACCAGTGTCATTGCATGTGTGTTGTTTTCATGAACCACACCCAGTGTCATTGCATGTGTTTTATTTTCATGAACCACAGCCAGAGTCATTGCATGTGTGTTCTTCTCACAAACCATACATGGATCCACTAGTGTCATTGCATGTCTATTCTTTTCATGAACCATAGGTAGAGTCATTGCATGTCTGTTCTTCTCACAAACCACATATGGATCCACTAGTGTCACTGGATGTGTGTTCTTTTCATGAACCACAACTAGAGTCATTGCATGTCTGTTCTTTCCACAAACCACGGCTAGAGTCATTACATGTCTGTTCTATCCACAAACCACATATGCATCCACCAGTGTCATTGCATGTGTGTTCTTTTCATGAACCACAACTAGAGTCATTGCATGTGTGTTCTTTTCACAAACCACATAAGGATCCACTAGTGTCATTGCATGTGTGTTCTTTTCATGAACCACAGCTAGAGTTATTGCATGTCTGTTCTTTCCACAAACCACATATGGATCCACCAGTGTCATTGGATGTGTGTTCTTTTCATGAACCACAACTAGATTCATTGGATGTGTGTTCTTTTCACAAACCACATATCGATCCACCGGTGTGATTGCATGTCTGTTCTTTTCATGAACCACGACTAGAGTCATTGCGTGCCTATTCTTTCCACAAACCACATAAGGATACACCATTGTCATTGGATGTGTTTTCCTTTCATGAACCACAGCCAGAGTCATTGCATGTGTGTTCTTCTCACAAACCACACATGGATCCACCAGTGTCATTGCATGTCTGTTCTTTTCATGAACCACAGGTAGAGTCATTGCATGTCTGTTCTTCTCAGAAACCACATATGGATCCACCAGTGTCACTGGATGTGTGTTCTTTTCATGAACCACAACTAGTGTCATTGCATGTGTGTTCTTCTAACAAACCACAGCTAGAATCATTGCATGTCTGTTCTTTCCACAAACCACATATGGAACCACCAATGTCATTGCATGTGTGTTCTTTTCATGAACCACAACTAGAGTCATTGCATGTTTTTTCTTTTCACAAACCACATAAGGATCCACTAGTGTCATTTGATGTGTGTTCTTTTCATGAACCACACCCAGTGTCATTGCATATGTGTTCTTCTAACAAACCACACATGGATCCACCAGTGTCATTGCATGTCTGCTCTTTTCATTAACCATAGCTAGAGTCTTTGCATGTTTGTTCTTTCCACAAACCACACATGGATCCACCAGTGCCATTGCATGTGTGTTGTTTTCATGAACCACACCCAGTGTCATTGCATGTGTTTTATTTTCATGAACCACATCCCGAGTCATTGCATATCTGTTCTTCCCACAAACCACACATGGATCCACTAGTGTCATTGCATGTCTACTCTTTTCATTAACCACAACTAGAGTCATTGCATGTCTATTCGTTCCACAAACCACAAATGGATCAACCCGTGTCACTAGATGTGTGTTCTTTTCATGAACCATAGCTAGAGTCATTGCATCTGTGTTCTTTTCACAAACCACGGCTAGAGTCATTGCATGTCTGTTCTATCCACGAACCACCTATGGATCCACCAGTGTCATTGGATGTGTGTTGTTTTAATGAACCATAGCTAGAGTCATTGCATGTGTGTTCTTTTCACAAACCACATAAGGATCCACTAGTGTCATTGCATGTGTGTTCTTTTCATGAACCACGGCTAGAGTTATTGCATGTATGTTCTTTCCACAAACCACATATGGATCCACCAGTGTCATTGGGTGTGTGTTCTTTTCATGAACCACAGCTAGAGTCATTGCATGTGTTTTCTTTTCACAAACCACACATGGATCCACCGGTGTGATTGCATGTCTGTTCTTTTCATGAACCACAACTAGACTCATTGCATGCCTGTTCTTTCCAGAAACCACATAAGGATACACCATTGTCATTGGATGTGTTTTCTTATCATGAACCACAACCAGAGTCATTGCATGTGTGTTCTTCTCACAAACCACACATGGATCCACCGGTGTCATTGCATGTCTGTTCATTTCATGAACCACAGGTAGAGTCATTGCATGTCTGTTCTTCTCACAAACCACATATGGATCCACCAGTGTCACTGGATGTGTGTTCTTTTCTTGAACCACAACTAGTGTCATTGCATGTGTGTTCTTCTCACAAACCACAGCTAGAGTCATTGCATATATATTCTTTCCAAAAACTACATATGGAACCACCAATGTCATTGGATGTGTGTTCTTTTCATGAACATCAGCTAGAGTCATTGCAAATGTGTTCTATTCACAAACCACATAAGAATCCACTAGTGTCATTTGATGTGTGTTCTTTTCATGAACCACACCCAGTGTCATTGCATGTGTGTTCTTCTCACAAACCACACATGGATCCACCAGTGTCATTGCATGTCTGCTCTTTTCATTAACCATAGCTAGAGTCTTTGGATGTGTGTTCTTTCCACAAACCACACATGGATCCACCAGTGTTATTGCATGTGTGTTGTTTTCATGAACTAGACCCAGTGTCATTGCATGTGTTTTATTATCGTGAACCACAGCCAGAGTCAATGCATGTCTGTTCTTCCCACAAACCACACATGGATCCACTAGTGTCATTGCATGTCTATTCTTTCCACAAACCACAGATGGATCCACCGGTGTCACTATATGTGTGTTCTTTTCATGAACCACAGCTAGACTCATTGCATGTGCTCTCTTTTCACAAACACGGCAAGAGTCATTGCATGTCTGTTCTATCCACAAACCACGTATGGATCACCTAGTGTCATTGCATGTGTGTTCTTTTCATAAAACATAGCTAGAGTCATTGCATGTGTGTTCTTTTCACAAAGCACATAAGGATCCACTGGTGCCATTGCATGTGTGTTATTTTCATGAACCACAGCTAGAGTCATTGCATGTATGTTCTTTCCACAAACCACATATGGATCCACCAGTGTCACTGGATGTGTGTTCTTTTCATGAACCACAGCTAGAGTCATTGAATGTGTGTTCTTTCCATAGACAACACATGGATCCACCGGTATGATTGCATGTCTGTTATTTTCATGAACCACAACTATAGTCATTGCATGCCTATTCTTTCCACAAACCACATAAGGATAGACCATTGTCATTGGATGTGTTTTCTTTACATGAACCACAGCCAGAGTCATTGCATGTGTGTTCTTCTCACAAACCACACATGGATCCACCAGTGTCATTGCATGTCTTTGGTTTTCATGAACCACAGGTAGAGTCATTGCGTGTATGTTCTTCTCACAAACCATATATGGATCCACCAGTGTCACTGGCTGTGTGTTCTTTTCATAAACCACAACTAGTGTCATTGCATGTGAGTTCTTCTCACAAACCACAGCTAGAGTCATTGCATGTCTGTTCTTTCCACAAACCACATATGGAACCACCAATGTCATTGGATGTGTGTTCTTTTCATGAACCATAGCTAGAGTCATTGCATGTGAGTTCTTTTCACAAACCACATAAGGATCCACTAGTGTCATCTGATGTGTATTCTTTTCATGAACCACACCCAGAATCATTGCATGTGTGTTCTTCTCACAAACCACACATGGATCCACCAGTGTCATTGCATGTCTGCTCTTTTTATTAACCATAGCTAGAGTCATTGCATGTCTGTTCCTTCCACAAATAATACATGGATCCACTAGTGTCATTGCATGTGTGTTATTTTCATGAACCACGCCTAGTGTCATTGCATGTGTTTTATTTTCCAGAACCACATCCAGAGTCATTGCATGTCTGTTCTTCCCACAAACCACAGATGGATCCACTAGTGTCATTGCATGTCTGTTCTTTTCATGAACCACAACAAGAGTCATTGCATGTCTGTTCTTTCCACAAACCACACATGGATACACCAGTGTCATTGCATGTCTGTTCTTTTCACAAACCACATCCAGAGTCATTGAATGTCTGTTCTTTCCACAAACCACACATGGAAACACCAGTGTCACTGGATGTGTGTTCTTTTCACGAACCATAGCTAGAGTCATTGCATGTCTGTTATTTTCATGAACCACAGCTAGATTCATTCAAGGTTTGTTCTTTCCACAAACCAAATATGGATCCACCATTGTCATTGGATGTGTGTTCTTTTCATGAACCACAGCTAGAGTCATTGCATGTCTATTATTTCCACAAACCACATATGGATCCACAAGTGTCATTGGATGTGTGTTCTTTTCATGAACCACAACCAGAGTCATTGCATGTGTGTTCTTCTCACAAACCACACATGGATCCACCAGTGTCATTGCATGTCTGTTCTTTTCATGAACCACAGCTAGAGTCATTGCATGTCTATTCTTCTCAGAAACCACATAAGGATCCACCGGTGTCATTCAATGTGTGTTCTTTTAGTGAACCACACCAAGTGTCATTGCATGTATGTTCTCCTCACAAACCACACATGGATCCACCAGTGTCATTGCATGTCTGTTCTTTTCACAAACCACAGCTAGAGTAGTTGCATGTTTGTTCTTTCCACAAACCACATATAGATCCACCAGTGTCACTGGATGTGTCTTCTTTTCATGAACCACATCTAGGGTCATTGCATGTATGTTCTTTTCACAAACCACGGCTACAGTCATTGCATCTCAATTCTTTCCACAAAGCACATATGGATCCACCAGTGTCATTTGATGAGTGTTCTTTTCATGAACCACAACTAGAGTAATTGCATGTGTGTTCTTTTCACAAACCACATAAGGATCCACTAGTGTCATTGGATGTGTGTTCTTTTCATGAACCATGCCCAGTGTCATTGCATGTGTGTTCTTCTCACAAACCACACAAGGATCCACCAGTGTCATTGCATGTCTACTCTTTTCATTAACCACATCCAGAGTCATTGCATGTCTGTTCTTTCCACAAACCACACATGGATCCACCAGTGTGATTGCATGTGTGTTCTTTTCATGAACCACAACTAGAGTCATTGCATGTCTGATCTTTCCAACAACCACATATGGATCCACCCATGTCATTGGATGTGTGTTCTTTTTATGAACCGCAGCTAGAGTCATTGCATGTCTGTTCTTTTCACAAACCACATAAGGATCCACCAGTGTCTTTTGATGTGTGTTCTTTTCATGAACCACACCTAGTGTAATTGCATATGTGTTGTTCTCACAAACCACACATGGATCCACAAGTGGCATTGCATGTATAATCTTTTCATTAACCACGGCTAGAGTCATTGCATGTCTGTTCTTTCCACATACCACACATGGATCCACCAGTGTCATTGCATGTGTATTCTTTTCATGAACCACACACATTGTCATTGCATGTGTTTTCTTTTCATGAACCACAGCTAGAGTCATTGCATGTTTGTTCTTCCCACAAACCACAAATGGATCCACCAGTGTCATTGCATGTCTGTTTTTTCATGAACCATAGCTAGAGTGATTGCATGTCTGTTCTTTTCACAAACCACACATGGATCCACCAGTGTCATTCAATGTCTGTTCTTTTCACAAACCACAACTAGAGTCATTGCATGGCTGTTCTTTCCACAAACCACACATGGATCCACTATTGTCACTAGATGTGTGTTCTTTTCATGAACCACATCTAGAGTCATTGCATGTCTGTTCTTTTCATGAACCACACCTAGAGTCAATGCATGTCTATTGTTTGCAAAAACCATATATGGATGCACGAGTGTCATTGGATGTGTGTTCTTTTCATGAACCACAACTAGAGTCATTGCATGTCTATTCTTTCCACAAACCACATATGGATCAACCAGTGTCATTGGATGTGTGTTCTTTTCACGAAACATAGCCAGAGTCATTGCATCTTTGTTATTTTCACAAACCATAGCCAGAGTCATTGCATCTTTGTTCTTTCCACAAACCACATATGGATCCACCAGTGTCACTAGATGTGTGTTACTTTCATGAACCACATCTAGAGTCATTGCATGTGTGTTATTTTCACAAACCACAGCTAGTGTCATTGCATGTCTGTTCTTTCCACAAACCACATATGGATCCACTAGTGTCATTTGATGAGTGTTCTTTTCATGAACCATAGCTAGAGTCATTGATTGAGTGTTCTTTTCACAAACCACATAAGGAACCACCAGTATCATTGGATGTGTGTTCTTTTCGTGAACCACACCTAGTGTCATTGCATGTGTGTTCTTGATACGTTGCAAACGTATCTATAATTTTTGATGTTCCGTGCTTGTTTTATATCTACTTTCTTATGTTTTGTCCACACTTTTTAGTATTTTTATACACTTTCTTGGACTAACCTATTAATAAGATGCCATAGTGCCAGCTCCCTGTTTTCTGCTGTTTTTGGTTCTAGGAAAGTCAGAAAGTGAATATTCTCGGATTTGGACGGGACAAAAGAGAAAGTCAATATTTCACCGAGGGGGACACGAAGCCAGAAAACGAGACGGAGAGGGGCTAGGGGCCAGCCACACCACCTGGCCACATGACCAGGCCTAGCCTGCGCCAGGGGGTGGTGTGGCCACCTAGGGCACCCCCTTGGCCTCCCTTTTCACCTATAAGATGCCTCCAATACAGAAACCCTAAGTACCCGATCAAAATTCCATGAAAGAGTTTGTAGCCTCCATCATCTCTGTCCCTAGATCACGAGGGATCTGAAGCTCTTCCCGGCACCCTGCCGGAGAGGGGAATTCACCCTGGAGGCCTTCTTTATCACCATGCAAGCCTCCGGTGTGATGCGTGAGTAGTTCATCTCTAGACTACGGGTCCATGTAGTAGCTAGATGGTTGGTTCTTCTCCTTTGTGCTATCATGTCTAGATCTTGTGAGCTCCATTCATGATCAACATCATCTATTTGTAATCTTACATGTTGTGTTTGTGGGGATCCGATGGATATTGAGATGCTATTTCAAATTTATTATTGATTCTATCATGTCTTTGTTATTTGTGATCTTGCATGCTTTCCGTTGTTCGTAGCTATCTTGGCCGAGTAGATGCTAACAACTCCAAGAGGCAGTAGTTATGCTCGATAGTGGGTTCATCCCTCTAGTAATCTAGGGAAGTGACAGAAATCTCTAAGGTACTAGATGTGTTGTTGCTACTAGGGAGAAAACAACAATCCTTTGGTCATACAACAATCGTATTGTTTACTTTACACGCAATGCTTAATGCAATTATCTGTTGCTTGCAAATTAATACCGGAGGGTGTTCGGATGATAACCTGAAGGTGCATTACTAGTCATAGATGTAGTTAGATTATGGTCTATGTATAATGTTGTAATGCCCAATCAAATCTCATAGGAATCAAGATGATTAATATATGCATGTATGCTTTCACGATGTTTGTCAATTGCCCTGCTGTAATTTGTTCACCCAACATGTCATCTATCTTAAGGAGAATCACCACTAGTGAAGTATGGACCCCGGTCCTTTCTTTTACCATCAATCTACAACTTTCTACTATTTTCTATATACTTTGTGCAAGCTATTACTTTCTTCCACACAATACGTTTAATCCTTTGTTTTCAGGAACACCGGTGAGATTGACACCTCACTATAAGTTGGGGACAAAGTTCTATGGTTGTGTTGTGCAGCATTCCACGTTGGAAACAACACCTTGGAGGTGTTTCCTTGCTCCTGCTGGTTCAATAACCTTGGTTTCACAACTGAGGGAAAATTTTCTGATGTGCTCATCATACCTTCCTCTTGGGGTTCCCAACAAGCTCATCGTATCTTGATCCAACAAGTATTTTTCTGTCGCCGTTGCCGGGGAGTCAAGGACATCTTCACATGGGGAGTCCCTCATAACCAATCTCTTTACTTTGTTTTATTTGTTTTTCTTAGTTTATTTCTCCTTTGTTTCCTTGTTTATCGAAAACACAAAAAAATAGTTGTACTAGTTTGCTTTCTTTAGTAAAAACA